>JALPQI010010677.1:0-43166 GCA_025490895.1 Thaumatotibia leucotreta
ATGATTTAGCACTTAAAGACGTTTAATATTTAATCACCAGTTGACCAATTTCGATACTATCAAACTACCTAAATGCAACCTAATTACTACATTCTCTCTTCTATGTCGTTCCCTCATGTCTGCGGATCGTGACCAATGATAAACTTCCTCCAAGCGTCGCAATCAAGAGTCATGTTATCTGCCCGTTTTATGGACCATCAAGCAAAATTATTCTCTCAAAAATACAATAAAATGTATTCAGTGAATCTATTCTTTCGTGAGACATAATAACTATAAATATAATTAAACGTGTCGCTGTAGTAACTAAATACATGTGAGTTTAACCGTTTAGTTATATTTATGAATATATACGTAATGTGAGTAGGGTACATCTACCATATTTATGTAAAGAAGTAAATTGCTAAGAAAGCATCCTCGTCAATTCACGGATGATTATGAATTTATTTGCGATAGAGCATAATATAGGGCTATGATGTTACAGCTTGAATAAAAAGAGCTAGCGAGAAATGATAAATATTGAATTAAACAAAGTCTACTTCGATTACAAAAAAAATACTTAGGTATGTTTCTGTCACCTAAAACGTCGTCATATCAGCCTTTCTACTCATAAAATAAAAGTACCAACATAAAATATAACATAAAATTTTAAACAACCGTAGTTTACAAACCGCTGTAGGTCACAAACTTCAGCATTTGATTAATTGTCAAGTAATGTCCGACAAGAATTTTGGTTTTGGCAAAATTTGGTTTGACGATCAGATGGTCTTGAATACGAGTAGAAGAACGCACTACACGTACAGTAGATTCTATGTGGGATTAGATGTAGAGAACAATCCTTGCTCATTGTATTTATACGGGAACGTCTGAATTGTAATTACTACTCTCATTTACCCTCTTTTTGGTGATTGTGACAGGCAATCTGAAACTGGCACTCTAACACGACCCCTTTCATTGGTTTTAGCTTAAAACAGTTACTATCCGCTTGCTAATAATTGATTTGCTTCATCTACTGGCTTAATTTGAATTCGGCATATCATGTTTTTTAGGAAATTTATTCACAGGTCTTACGTCGGTCTTAGGTCTTTCAATATAGTTAGAACAGATGTCGAATAAGAAAAAATAGGCTGCTCACAAAAAATACAAACAAAAACATCCAGATTTTTGGATGCAAAATATATGAACAGCAAATTTTTTTCGAGTTTCCTTCTTGAAATCAAAATTTGATATAAATGAGACCAAATTGTAATTTTGTAGTTTAAATAGCAAACTCGAAATGAAGTCCAACAGAGTGCTGATGTACAAAATAATTGTTAGAAACGTCTTCGAAATTTGGTAGTTTAAAATCTTTATCATAATCAGCTGTGTCACCAGTCTATCTTAGTCCACTGCTGAATACTTATAGGCCTTTTCTATTTATTTCCTATGCATAATCAAGTATGGACGTATTAGAATTCCACAATCGCTAAGCTGGTGATGCTGTTGACCATCATCAATAAATTAATAGTCAATGACACTTCGATCCCTCTGCCGGCTCTTCATGATCGACTCCAATTTGAAGAGTTGAGGTGGTGATATTTGTATTATCAAACCGGAATAAGAAGGGGATTCGAAAGTACTGTTGGCACAACAAATGATACAAAATTTACCAAGAAAATAGATGTTTATAGATGTTCTTACTACATCTATAAACATCTATTTTCTTGGTAAATTTTGTATCATTTGTTGTGTTTATTAACTAATCTATTGTCTGTAAGTCTCTGCACTTGAACTATGAATATATGAATAATTGTCCTAGATTGACCTATACACTGTTGTGTCAACAGTACTTTCGAATCCCATTTTAATCGCGGTTTGATAATACTAATTCTAATTGCTGTCACCACGCCTTTGAAAAACTTATTCTGTTTCAAAATTTACCTACTACTTAACCGCTGCAGCTTATGCCTCGAACAACGCGTAAGGTCAGCGCAAAGGTAAGGCGGTTAACAATGATGGATGACAGCATTAGCATCGCCGGGCCTATTTATCTCCTTCCTTGCGATCGACGACGTGATCGGATCACTGGTAAGTGCCTAGTCTATTGTAATGGGACAGATGCGGGCTCGAAAGCTTATTCTGAATCTAGCTGTTATGTGACGAAATGTATTTAAGTGAGGTAAGGTACCTTACTATGTAGGTACTTTATTATTTCAGGATACAAAAAATAATGAGTTACAAGAATTGATATTTATAAGTATAAACTAATGAAAACTTGTACTAGTAATTAATGTTCAGTTCTGTTATAAATATTTATAACAATATTATATCCTACGATGATTAATGCAAAAACAAAGGACATCATACAAAGAAATGGCTCTACCTTAAATCTTACCCAGTACCCTTACTTTCTAAAACAATCAACTGTAAAATGGGAATTACCTGACCTATTGCAGCAGATGGTCGCAAATTGAAAGCAAATTTCCTAACAAAATCACTCGGTCCAAAAATTTCCACAAGCGAGGCGAGCGGCGAGTGTTAAACTTTTATAAGCTTTTAAGCGCATGATTGCTTCCATCGCCACAACGAGCTTTGTAAATAAAGTAACGAATTTTCTGGAACATTTCCGTTTAAAAAATAATGATAATAAGGTGAAGAAAGTTTAATGGGTTCCAGCCTAAGAGGACAGTTAGATTGAATTTGGCCGATAATATTTATAATTTTTTCTATGACGTTCATAGCACGATGGTATTATTCACTGTAAGTGAACCATTTTCCAAAACTTAAATTGTAATCTAGAAGGCCACTGCCTAATTGACTACAATAATTAAAAGATCGACCGCCGATTTCAGTAGTTAGGTACCAAATATTCAAATGAAATTATATCATAATAATCCCGAACATAGTAAATAATACTGTTGGTTTTATTAAACCAAATTACTTTAAATACAAAAATCAAATAGTAAAACGATAGTAATCAATATCGATCATAAGTTAAAATATAGCAATACTAAGTTCCATTATTTTGTTATGGAATTCCTCCGCTACCCTCACTTCGAACTATAACGGACGTGTATGTGCTTTTTGTAACACGAAGTTGAATTAATATAATTATCGAATCTAAATATAATATTTTCTTCCACGGCCCTATTCCTACAATAAATACTACTCAGAATCTGTCAACCTAGTAAGAAAACCAAGATTAGAATTAATTAATGTCAATAATGTAGGTATTTGAAAACGAGTGTTTAAATTCCCTAATGATTATATTTTTGCATGTCGGTGCATTTCTTAGGGTTTAGTAGTTATGAACCTTCAGTATGTAGGTTTATGAAGTTATATTTTGATTTGGATTTCATATTCACATTTTTTTTGCATTTCCATTCAATCTGGTAATCCAACACGTAGGTAATCGTTTCAAGTTTAAACCGGATAGAAAAGGTCATTACCCAAATTCCGTATTTCCTCGCTATGGACCCTTGAATGATTTGTAGATATCTACATTTTCAAGATTATAAAGAAAGAAAGGTCTTTGGCATGCATTTCTTAGCCATGCGTATTTCAAATGACCGCAGTAAAGAATTATAACTAAAGTGAGACTCAAACATTAAAAATATATTATCGAACCGTTACTCACGTATTTAACTACGTGAGTAACCCGGTTCGATAATATTTTAATATGACTGCAATGAAGCTTCAGAAATAACACTTTTGCAACTTTAATTCTTCAATACATAAACCCAATTCAATCCAGACGATATCGTTCGCAGAGCGCTTGTCTCCGCGAATGTGCCGTGTTTGTTGGAGCCCCCAGGCCTAAGCCGGTCGGATGGCAAGAGGCCGGACGGCATGACTCTCGTGCCTTGGCAGAAAGGGAAGTGCCTTCTCTGGGACGCCACATGCGTCAGCACTTTCGCTGCATCGCACTTGAGTCGTACCGTAGTATCGGCCGGGGCTGCGGCGGAGTTGGCTGCTCTGAAGAAACGCGACAAATATGCGTGTTTGGTGGGGTACACTTTTGTTCCTCTGGCGGTGGAGATGACTGGGTGCTGGTGCAGGGAGGCAGGAATATTTTTTAAGGAGCTCGGAGGTCGTTTGCGGGAGAAAGGGCATGATCCCCGCTCCGGATCATTCCTTGTGCAAAGGCTGTCCATCGCAGTTCAACGCGGAAACGCAGCGAGTGTGTTGGGTACTTTTGCACCGGGAGTGATGCGGGGTGGATTATTTGATTAGGTAGGGTTTTGTATTTAGATTTAGAAGTTGACATCCCTAGATTCGATTTCTTTTTAGTTTTATTTTATTGTACTATGTTTTAATTGTATTTTTAGGTTTTTGTGGATCATGTGTTGTTTTAAGTTACTTTTGGATTTGTCTATTATGTATTTTTATTTTGTGACATTTACGTTTTCATTTATTTTTAGTTAAGGTTTTTTTTTTTAAATGTATTGTTATTTTTATGACATGTCTGAATATGAATTAATTGTACGTAGGTTGCCCTGAAAGTTTCGGGAATCGGAAAAAATACGCATTTTAATGAAATAAAAGTACTTTTATTGTTTTTCAAAGTATTCTCCTTTGTGTTTAATACACTTTTTCATTCTCTGAAACCAGTTTTTAAAACAGTTATTGAAGTCTGAAGTGGGGGTTGACAAAATGACCATTTTATAAGCGTCGACTGCTTCTTCCGCGGTCTGAAAACGCTGACCACGCAACCGATTCTTTATTTTTGGGAAAGTAAAAAAATCGTTGGGACTTAGGTCGGGGCTGTACGGAGGATGGTCCAGTAATTCGACGTTTTCGCCCTTCAGATAGTCGTCTGTTTTCTGAGCGGTGTGAGGGCTGGCATTATCATGGTGTAGTATAATACGGCGGTTAGGGTTAGTTTTTCGCAGTTCAGCAAAAACAATCGGTAAACAAACGCCTATATACCAATCGGCATTGACAGTTCTTCGATCTTCAAGAGCGATAGTCGCCACGTGACCCGATTTGGAGACAAACGTGGCTACCATTTTTTTGACCGTGCTGCGAGAATGAACAACTTTTGTCGGCTTCGGTTCGTCTTCGTAAACCCAAACTCGAGATTGGTTTTTCGATTCAGGCTCATATGCGTAAATCCATGATTCGTCACCTGACACAATACTAAAAACGGCATTTGAGCTTCCTCCATTAAATCTTTTTAAAGTTTTGCGGCACCAATTGACACGTACCGTTTTCTGGTCGTCAGATAACAAGTGAGGAATCCACCGGGAAAATAACTTCCGCACGCCCAACTCTTGTTGTAAAATAACTTGTACCTGACTCATTCCAATGCCTAAAGTCTCCTGAATCTCCCGATATGTAACATGCCTATCTTCCTTTATCAGTTGGCGAACAACATCGATGTTTTGATCGGTAACGGCCGTTTTCGGTCGACCCTCACGTACGTCATCCGCAAGAGACACACGGCCACGTTGGAATTCCGAATACCACCTGTATATGGTCGTCTTTGAAGGTGCTTCGCTACTAAAAGCAATAGTTAATCGGTCTCCACATTGTTGTTGTGTTAATCCACTTTTAAAGTCATAATAAATCATTGCTCTAAAACTTTCGCGGGACAGTTCCATTTTCACCAGCGACTCAACGACTTTAAAAAACAATTGAAAATCGGACATTGTTTTTTTTTTCTAAGTGGCCAGTGTTTTCGAATAATGAGACTATGCTTGTAAGAAAGAGGTATAACACATGTCAAATATACGTTCCTAAGTATTAAATTCCCGAAATTTTCAGGGCAATCTACGTATAATTATCAAGTAATTATATTAAATGTAAAGTTACCATATTGTTATTTTATCCAGATGATGTTTAATATCCGTAAGAGTAAGATGCTCTGTAGTTTCCTTCTGAAATATCCTCAGTTATTACAATTTCTCCGTCGATTACGGTTTTTCCAGGATGATTTTTCTTTAAATAATATCGCACATCAATGGGCATAATCTTTTCTGTAAGGCGAATTTGTGGCGAAGCATCAATCACGAAAATATATTATAACTGTCGGAGATATGAGTTGCTAAATCTAGAAAACGATAAGCAATGTTTTGCTTGGAGTGGTCTTTGCTCTGTCCATGCAGGTTTGCAGGTAGATGATACCAACACTATGAACAGGTGGCTGGTGGCCTGACAGTATAAAAGGTCACTACTGCAGTGTTCATCAATTCATTCCCGTGTTAGACATAGAACGATTCACTCTTGTCTTGTTATGTGAAGGGTTAACATTCTTACGAAGGAAGTTATTTCTATGGGGTATGCATCTATGCATGGACGCAAGCTTAGAACTCTCCATTCGTTTTCTACTACTGCGTAGATGCGTAGATACAAGATTCTGAGTACTGTTAGTAACGAGTAACGAGTAGCTAAAATCCTACCCCTCTTAGCTCGGCTGTCATTAGGGTCCCCGATATCAGCAAGTGGGATAAAGAATCAAGGCTCACGTAACAGTGAGTACTGGTATTGTATCACATGTAAACGGTAAGGTTTAAAATCGACAACAGTTGGTAAGGTAATGATTGTTCACTATGTTTGCAGTTAAGTTTGATTTGAGTCGTGATTTAGAAAACTGCTTTGTTCTTTTTTTATGATTACTGTTGTAAGAAAACGTGTGGGTAGGTATCCTACCCTATTGAAAAAAAAAAGAAATAAAAAACAGTAATTCTAGTGATTTCAAAGTATATCATGACCCATACTTATTACTTACTTAGTTGTGAAATACTAGCAGTACCAAAATATGGGCAGGTAGCCCTTTGTTTTGTTTTGTTTTCGAGTCTACCAAAAATTAATTTGTGATAGTGATAAATATTTTCAATCCATGCCTTGTGTTAAAAGTTTTCTATACGTGTGAAATTACCGTTACAGATGTTCAACTTCAAGATCAACAAGCTCACTGTCATAGTAGTCTACAGTTTCATCCATGATGAATATGCTGTGACGATGAAACGAGCGCAATTTCTTGCGATACCTATGTCCAAGAAATTAAGAATTGAAGACGCCAACTCTATGGTTATTTTGGAGCAACGGAAATTAAAGGACAGGTTTCTTTCAAATTGTTTTAATGAAAAATTAGAAGCAGTAGTTTAAAGAACTAACGGTTGACATTTCTGTTTGTAACGTTAAGTTTTTGTGTTCTTAATACGTTTTATTATTTGCGAGATTAATTTGATTATAGTTAAGTGAAGCACAATCTTATTTTGATGTCGAGTATAAGATGAGGTCAGTGTCTAACCTCAAACTTTAGGTACTTAGTGTTATGATTAGGTCTAGCATTCCAATTATCTCAACATCTGTTCAAAACTGCTTATAGCTAGTCTACTTGAAAAAAAAAGGGAAATCAGTCGGCTTTGACTTTACTTTGTTTTTGTGATAAAAATGATGTCGTACAATTTGATGATTACAGTTCAACATGGTGAGTCAGAACGAGCTGCCGGCCTGCAAGTTGTTGATGTCATGCCCGGTGGCGTAGCAGGTGTCGCTACTGCCTACCGTGAACACGTGGTGCAGCACGTGGTGTGGACACGTTGTTAATCCGCTGAGCAGTTCACATTTTTGTTGGGCTATTTGAGGTCTGAGCTAATTGGTGAAACTAATGTTGTTGTAGCCATCGAGGGTTTATTCCCTTTCGATTCTATAGAGTTGAAAAAAAAAATGGAGGAAGAAATGCAAAATTGAAACTAAATTAGACATCAATGTTACAGTTACGCTAGTTAAAAATAAACAAGTTTTATTAAACGCATTGAGATCGGTTATAATAATTTCTGAAGGGTGATGATGATGGTCATGATGGTGGTCATGATGATGGTCATGATTGTGGTCATGATGATGGTCATGATGGTGGTCATGATGATGGTCATGGTGGTGGTCATGATGGTGATCATTGTGTTGATCGTGGTGATGATCATGATGGTGGTTATGGTGATGATCATGTTAGTGGTCATGATGATGATGGTGGTGATAGTCATTTCTCATTATTTGGGCTGTCCATAGTTTCAATTTGACTACTTTAGTTTAATTAAAGTTGTGGATTATAATTATTGGAATTAGTCATTTAGTTTGCAATCGTAGAATGAAACATTTTACATTCAGTTTGGTTACCTTTTCTCAGACTGCATACACCATTTTATCATTCGTAATCGTAGGTGTAAAATCGGATTTATTTTTCCGTCTCCGTGCGGCCACGATTGTGGGTGGCATGCGTTTGGTTTGATGGTGTAATCGGTCGATGTGTTTTTGGTTTGGTTACCGGATGGAGGTAGACCAATTTTGTTGTTGCTGGATGGAAGCAACTGTGGTTTTGGTTACCGGATGGAGGTAGACCAACTTTAGAGTACTGTAACCCATTTGTTGGTTTGTTGAAGTGTTTCATTTGACTATTGTAGAACTATGTCTGTTACTGGCTAGTAAAGTAGTAAGTACATACAGCGTGGGTATTTGATACGGGCGAATAATTAATCCAGCTATAATATCTGATCCTACGAGTCGTATAAGATAACCATTTCGTTAAATTTTGTTGTTGATTAGGTGTAATGATTTTTCTAAAGTGCAACCCAGCAGCAATGTATGCCGGCCAACTGACACGAGACTCGTATGACGTTTAGATACTTATGTCTACTTTAAGTAATGTGGCTACCAGTGGATGCAATACATTGCGGGCTCAATTATTTTGTATGAAAAAAAAAAACCTTAATTTCTGAAATAAATTTATGTAAATAGGTTTCCTAGGTCCGATAGTAATCGCCACTAAAATATTCGCCCGTATCAAATACACACGCTGTAGACTGACTAGTCTATTCGAATGTTAATGAAGTTGATTTTAATTCCCTGGGTTGAATAAACGAGTACCTAAATAATTTTTAAATTTAATGAATTCAAATCATCACTCATGTGAGCTTTCAATGGACCGACAGCAAGTCCGAGGGATTGAGCGTGATCTAATAATCGCATCGGATGTTCCGAAGCATGTAAAAGGTGCACGTGGACTGCTTTTTATGTGCAGTATACTCTTTGCGAGGAGTAGCACTTACACGGCTGAGATGGTTCTAACTTCTGATAGGTTATTGGATCCTAACAATCCGATGGACAATAAAAACCGGCCAAGTGCGAGTCGAACTCGCGCGCGAAGGGTTCCGTACCATTATCAATTTATTATTAAAAAATACAGTTAAATCAACCTACCTCAAAAACTATAGGAGATAATTTAATCAAACCAAAAATCGTTGATAGAGTTTATTAATTTGCATAACATATATTTTTTTTAGAATTTTATATCGCTTAGTTTAAAAAATAGAGGGGGGGGGACACATTTTCAGACTTTGAGAGTTGATTTCTCGAAAACGGTTTGCTCAAATCAAAATGAGACATATAAACCTTCATATCATTTTCAAAGACCTTTCTATTAATACCCCACACGCTTATATACAACTAAAAAAAAATTTCTATCCCTCAGTTACATGTATGGAGGGCCCCCACCCCAATGGTTTTTTTTACAATTTAGTATCATAATCCTGTAGCGGTTCATACAACACATATTCTTACCAAATTTCGTTGCTGTAGCATTTATAGTTTCCGAGTAAATAGGCTGTGACAGACGGACAGACGGACAGACGGACATGACGAATCTATAAGGGTTCCGTTTTTGCCATTTTGGCTACGGAACCCTAAAAATGAAATCTGGTGGTTATGGTGTAACCTGGTTGAGTAATTTACGTTTTTGTTTGAGTCGAGAGGTTGACTCATTTGTATCATTCATTAATTGAGATCATTTTGACTTATCATTTTGGTAATGCCACAAAAAAAAAGTTATTGTTGAACATATTGCGAACTACAAATCAAATTATTTATTAACTAAATATTTTGATTTGTACTTTTAATTTTTCTCCAGTAGTCACACTACTTAATACTATATAAATTATAAATATTAGATGTCATATACCAAAGAAAAACGACCAAGATCACCTATGTCCTAATTAAAAGTACAAATCAAAATATTTAGTTAATAAATAATTTGATTTGTAGTTCGCAATATGTTCAATAGATGGCAGCACCAGTTCTCTCTAGCTATTCTAGAAAACTGTAAAGTATTCTAAATAGGAGGTGGCAGGCATGTATTGCTTACCCTCAGAGAATGGTCAAAGGCGCCTAGCCTTGTAAGGGATTGCATATACCCGAGAAATTTGACCGGTGGTTGCTAAGACCGAGTGGCCGAGGGGTACAGGCATCAGCCGCGAAAGCTGAGTACGTGGGTTCGATCCCCACCTCGGACATAGGTGATCTTGGTCGTTTTTCTTTGGTATATGACATCTAATATTTATAATTTATATAGTATTAAGTAGTGTGACTACTGGAGAAAAATTAAAAGTACAAATCAAAATATTTAGTTAATAAATAATTTGATTTGTAGTTCGCAATATGTTCAATAGATGGCAGCACCAGTTCTCTCTAGCTATTCTAGAAAACTGTAAAGTATTCTAAATAGGAGGTGGCAGGCATGTATTGCTTACCCTCAGAGAATGGTCAAAGGCGCCTAGCCTTGTAAGGGATTGCATATACCCGAGAAATTTGACCGGTGGTTGCTAAGACCGAGTGGCCGAGGGGTACAGGCATCAGCCGCGAAAGCTGAGTACGTGGGTTCGATCCCCACCTCGGACATAGGTGATCTTGGTCGTTTTTCTTTGGTATATGACATCTAATATTTATAATTTATATAGTATTAAGTAGTGTGACTACTGGAGAAAAATTAAAAGTACAAATCAAAATATTTAGTTAATAAATAATTTGATTTGTAGTTCGCAATATGTTCAATAGATGGCAGCACCAGTTCTCTCTAGCTATTCTAGAAAACTGTAAAGTATTCTAAATAGGAGGTGGCAGGCATGTATTGCTTACCCTCAGAGAATGGTCAAAGGCGCCTAGCCTTGTAAGGGATTGCATATACCCGAGAAATTTGACCGGTGGTTGCTAAGACCGAGTGGCCGAGGGGTACAGGCATCAGCCGCGAAAGCTGAGTACGTGGGTTCGATCCCCACCTCGGACATAGGTGATCTTGGTCGTTTTTCTTTGGTATATGACATCTAATATTTATAAAAGTTATTGTTGTTAAACGGGATGAAGTGACTATGTCACAATGTGAGTTTACGATGGACATAAACGTGACTTGGGTTCCTTAATTTTGATTTTACTGGTAACTAAAACTGAGCTGGTGGCACTATCAAAATTGTCTAACAAATTGAAGTTCATGATGATTGAATACAGATAACATTTTGTTGTTAATTAAAATGCTAGAAAGGCAAGTACCAATTGAAGTAGATGAAGATTGTTGTGGTATGAAGGATGAGGTTCTCAGTTCGGTTGGTCGACCGTACCAGAGGCTTGATCGTAGCCGTAGCCCGTTAGAAGTCGGTGTCTACCTTTGAGTAGTCCGTGGGTACGCGGTGCGCGATAAGCTCTGGCGGAGGTCGGGTCTTGTAGAGACCGTAGAGTCATAGGGTTGACTCGGCGATCCCTTGGGGATGCGCGTAGTGTGGTTATGTGATAACCAATAGGCCACGAATGAGAGACCTGCTTCCGAAAGTTTGCCGTCATGTGTTTTACGTAAAAGGTGGCTATGAAAGCCAGGTAGTACTTGTCTGGTCTTGCATTTAAATTGGTGGTAATGAATTGACTTTAAGTGATCCTAAGTTCAGTTGCAAAGAATAAAATTATTTTCCTTGAGTTGAGTTGATTTTACGTAGACAGATAATTTGGTCTGGAGTAACCGAGTGGTGACAAAGATTACTGATGTACGTGTTTGTTTCAGATACAAGCGAGGACGCTTGTCTTGTCAGTATGGCCGTGTCGGAGATATGAGTTGCTAAATCTAGAAAACGTCGAAAACGATAAGCAATGTTTTGCTTGGAGTGGTCTTTGCTTGGTCCATGCAGGTTTGCAGGTAGATGATACCAACCTATGAACAGGTGGCTGGTGGCCTGACAGTATAAAAGGTCACTACTGCAGTGTTCATCAATTCATTCCCGTGTTAGATATAGAACGATTCACTCTTGTCTTGTTATGTGAAGGGTTTACATTCTTATGAAGGAAGTTATTTCTATGGGGTATGCATCTATGCATGGACGCAAGCTTAGAACTCTCCATTCGTTTTCTACTACTGCGTAGATGCGTAGATACAAGATTCTGAGTACTGTTAGTAACGAGTAGCTAAAATCCTACCCCTCTTAGCTCGGCTGTCATTAGGGTCCCCGATATAACAATTAAATAAAATGAAATTATTGTACGCATATTGTACGTATCCAAAATCAGTGGCAGAATAACAGTTAAGTAGAAGAACTGTTTAATTCTTCTAATATGAATTACATTGAACGCGTACGTAATGTAAAAATAATTATAATATTTTATACTACTTATCACTTAATTTAACTTTAATATCATTATTCATCGCACGTAATAATGCGCACTATAATGTAATTATCTGCCGAATATTAAACTCAAAAACTTACGTTTTGTGTTATATGTCATACGTGGGTCGCGTTCGCGAAACCAGCAAGTTTCCTGGAAATTGCGAAAGTTATCGGTTCTAGGACACACAAATTAGGTTTTGACCACATAATTCTTAAGAACCGGAAGCCATCTATCGACTTGTATTCGTCCAACGAGAAAATCCACAGGAAAGATTTGTAACCTAACTCATACTCAAAAAAAATGTGTAAGGTTGCCATCGATAAGATATACATCTATGAGAGCATTTAATCGATGCATAATGTATGTGCCTTAAATGCTTCATATATCCCAACTTTCAAATAATTCGCTTATATCTAAATTATTTGCATAATTTTAAAACAGGCTGATATTTATTACGTCAGTCCTATATTTAATATTTCACAGTCACAATACGTGACATTCAAACTTGTACCTACTGTGGTGCCGTCTATTGGGACTGCCAGCAAAGGCACCTGACATTTACTCGTATAATGGAGTTGACTAAGAAAATTTGTAATTTTGAGAAATTTCGATATCGTCGACCTATATAATACTATTTAACAAAAGTTACAAACTCCTTCCCCAAACACAAACAATTTATGTAGATTATTACGAGTAGGTATATGAGCAAAATATTGTAATTCAAATAAATACATCTGTTTACGTGTTACGCACTGGTACTTCTACCTTATGTGACTCACTTAATGTCTAACATTCTATTGACAATTTGACAGAATGGTGTACCTTTCCAGCTATCCCTATTTTGATAGCAATAACTGATATTTCGACCCGAATGAAAAGTAATTAAGCAAAAGTAAATATGTAACGAAATTGATTGCTTCGTTTCTCCGTGATTTTTACCCTATTGATACAAAGCTTTCGTAAATTACTTCTCGATGTCGATTTAAAGACATCGTCGCTATGAAAGGGCCTAACGTTATTAAAAAATCGGGCATATATAATATCTCTGTCATGCCAATTAAAACTTCATTAGAGTGACATGACAGAGAAAATCCCTCAAAATGAGGGATTATTTGCGGTAAAGTATTAATTTTAGTGCTATTTTCAAATTTAATGTCTTTATGTCATATTCCCGACCAAATTTCATAAATTGTATATTTAGATTTGTTTCTTTATTATTCCATTCCTATATATATAATTATTATGTATTCACTAATGCGTATTAGATAGGTAAGGAAATTTTCTTCAAAATAATATTATTAATACAAGTAATTATTGTAGATCGAAAAAATCTTTTGCCCTAATTCATGAACTAATGTTTTTGCCATACCGACTGTAAATAACTTTCCCCTTTATCCACTGTGAGACAACTGGTTGGCACCGGATTAGGCATGCAAAGCAAATATAATGAGTATTAAAACATATCTTACTGGACACTTCTAAGAATCCAATTTGCTTTACCAGTACCAGGCTAAAATAAATTCTCCAAGCTTTTTTTCTCCTGGGAACGTTTAGTGTTTGGATAATCATAACTAGATACAACAATAGCTCAACAAATGTACAGACATCTGGTGCCTGTGATCTTACCACGAGTTTGCACTTCAAAGCAGATGCTCTGCGTCACGAATCTGATTCCCTAGCGAGATGGACTGAGACTTCATGCAATAGGTTATGCTTGCAAGAAGTCAAATAGCACTAAGCTCTAGCTGCAAAATTGGTTAATTATTAATAATGTATGTAGGGACAGGGATTATATGCATCGTCAGCTCCACGTGTGCCTTGTCATAAGTCATTTATTCATAAAGCCAGTTTATACGTCAAAATTTGGGACATACTTCATTATGTCATTAAAATATACAACACATGATTGAATCAGTTGAAATTATTAATTATTATTGTGTGGTGAACATTATTACCGAACGGATTAAAATATTGTAACATTTTCGCCTTTGCCCCCTCAACAGTCTCAACCGTGTGTTGAACAATACATATCTAATTAAGTATTCCATGCTCGAATTGAACTCCCAGACATAGTAATTATATAATGTATGTGTGCAGCTTTGCATAGGTATTCCGAGGAATTGTTGTAATGAGTGATATAGTCCTACTATTTCTTTCCGCACTCCGTAACCAAATTTTAATCATCAATATTATAATGATGGTGATAAAATCATGGTAAGGGAACTGGACAAATAAAACGCTTAGTCGCCGGCGACGGTCGGGCTGAACTCGCGGCCGCAGGCGCCTGGAAATTGTGTTTCCAATCAACGGTATTGTTGTTCCATACAACGCAGTTTTTTTGTAGAAAAATCAAGCAGCAAACCTTCGCAGGCATTTCGTACTACATTTATCGTCGTACTTTCATTTAAACATATTTGTAGTTTAATAAATGTATTGTTATTGGATGCTATGAAATTTTATGATGATGTAATTATGTCAGAGCGTCGGTGCTCAAAGTTTCCATGCGGAAAGCCAGATTGGATATATTTTGGGCGGTATTAATTTGAAATGAACTAAGTATGATAACAATATTATGTAAAATAATGTTATTACGTTAAATTGAGCGCATTTCAACTGACGTCAAAAAAGGAGGTGCCTGCTTGTATTACATGATAAAACAAAAGGGCGGTAGTTACATTATCTACTTTATTATTATTTTCATTTCCTAATTATTTAGGTACCTACTCACATTAGTTTTTTTAATACATTCAACCGTCTTTGTTACAGGTACATTATTAATTACGATTAATAAATATACATTGTAACATAATACACAGCGCGAGGCCCTTGTGAGATCGTTCAGGGAACAAAAGAAAAGGTCCAACTCAATCGCTACTCGGTTAAAGATCCGAAGTGCTCGGCTAAAGGGAGCCTGGCGATGGAACTTCGTACGTTCCGGCGAGCAAGTGGCCTCCGTCGCCACCACACATACCGGTCTAGGACGTTCAAACGATTCAGTCAAACATTGAAATGTTCAATCGGACGTTCATTAGCTATACGCAGATATAATCGTTCATTTACTGTTCTTTTAATACGCTTATAAAGGTATTCGCACATTATAACAATACAACGGCGACTGAACTCTATGTCAAATATTGAAATGTAAACCTTGTGTTTTAAGTTCTAGGTGTGATTTCAAAAAATGATATTATAATAGTGTACGACGAGTGGTCTATGCGTCGTGCACTAAAGGTCAACCCCGACACGTTCGTCACACGTTGACCACACGTTGTCCACGTGGCAACTATGCGTTTGCGATTGACGTGTATTGAGGAACCATTCGTATTGCCTCATTGACGCCGCGTTGTCCATTAGGGACCATTGGGTGGATCAACCAGTTGACTACTCATTTAAAGTGTGAGTACAGTTGCTGCCGCGTTGGCGTAGAGTTGTTATAATGTGTGAAGACCTTAAATTAGGTAAATTTAATATACTTACCTTCTAGTTAGTGTTAGTACAAGAATGTACCCAGTAAGTACTTAGGTACTACTTAAGTATTAATTTACGCAAGACACCTAGATTGGAAATGTAATGAAGCTTGATGGATGGATAGTCATAATGTAAATTCATTTCGGTAAATTGAATTAATTAATAATTTTCATTTTATTACATTACTGGAACGTGAATAAAAGATGAGCATCATTAAATTTAAAATTTGGCGGGTCCCTTTCTTGTAGCCAAGTATTTAACAGTGCGCTGAGTTTAAAGTAGCAATCTCCTTGAGAACAAAGTCTTTAAACTGTCGCGGCTATCCACGGGGCCTGTAATTAGGATTGCTACTTAAAACTTATTCCCTTAGTTACAAAACATTTGACCGGCAAGATAGTTTTAGCTGTCCAAGTTAGTAGATAGACCTAGTACCTGTTACTTTGGTCGGAAACTCAAGTGAAGAGTTGTACTACGTGACATTACTAAAGTTCCCTCTAGCTCTTCTTTTTGGTATATTTTTAGGGTTCCGTAGGGTTCAATCTCGACGTGTATTGAGGACTTTGGTTGCGGGTAACTCCATGATGAAGATCTCTTAATGAATCTAAACATGTACACGTTAATTAAAATTCTTAAAATTAAACATCACATTTGTATTAAGGTGCATAATATGTCTATATTATAGACCAAACGAGCATTCGCTCATTCTATCCCCCACTCTACGAAATCAACGAATTTCGACGAATCACGTTTTGTGTGTTGTCCGTGTGGTGACGGCAGCAAGAATACAATTTGTCACCACTCCAACTCTTCCCGCGGCTGTTGTAAGAGTCGACTAAGGGATTCAGGTGTCATTTTGATTTCATTGATGATGGGCAGCAACGTCATCATAGGGGACACATTACTGCGATCGTCAATCGGCTTGCCCAGCGTGGCGATTATGGGCATTTACCTTCAAGCGCGTCTATTCGCATAGTTTGATAGGAGAGGCCCACGTCCAGCAGTGGACTGAGATAGGCTGATGATGTATGTATACAGGGTGTTTGATCAGCGGTGTCGGAGCTTTTAAGAGCTTAAACTACAATCAATTTCATCGATAAATTATCCTGAAATTTTTTTTTGTGCCAACGATAATTAAATGGCAGTAATTTCAAAATTTCAAACAGAAAAATACAGATGCATGAGGTAAGTATTTCTGGAATTATACGTTTGTTATCGGTCATATCTTTCCAAAATCGGTCAATGTTTGAGCACTTGTAATTCCTAAAGTACTTAAGGTATAACTGTAATTATGGTGTTATTTTTTCTAACATCTTGTACTAACAAATAACAACGCCAAAAATCTATCTTAACGACCTAGTTTTCATGCAAATTTAAATTAATTGAAAAATTAAGGCGAATTTGTGGCTATTTTTTGTTTTTAATATTTTTTAGGCCTTGTTGTTGCAATAGTTGCGTCAAATGATAAGCTTAATATAGTTTGTTTGTCTAATGAGCTCTCTAACGAAACTTTTTTTTGCAAAGAAAGATCCGATAACAAACTTATAATTCCAGAAATAACTCATGCACCCGTATTCGTCTGTTTGAAATTTTAAAATTACCGCCACATAATTAGTGTCGGCACAAAAAAAAAATTGCATGGTAATTTATCGATGAAATTGATAGTAGTTTAAGCCCTTACAAGCTCCGACACCGCTGACAAAACACCCTGTATATGTATGTACGTTTTGAGTATCGAACGAATTTCGTAGAGTGGGGGATAGAATGAGCGAATGCTCGTTTGGTCTAAATGCACCTTCATATACCTATAGGTAGCCTTTGTAGGGATACCCACTATAGGCAACAAACATTTTACGCGTAGGAAATATTAACATTAATTTCACTTGCAATCAACATAAATATTACTTACTTTTTATTCCCTATTATTTACTCGGCACGGTAACCCTACAGTCGCTCAGACCGGAATATATTTTAAAATAAATTGCGTCAGTAATAAGAATTTTACTTCGTAATTTCAAGCGAAATTCTCGGTTGTGGCAAAACAGACGCTCCCTGGTGGTCTTTTGCATTTTGCCCTTAATTTTAATTCCATTGCCTTGGTCTAATTAAAATATAGCAATCAAACGATCGCCGGCAAAAGCGAGACAAGGTCGAACTTTCTCGAAAATTGAATTGTATTTTTTACGTTTCATGCAAAATAGATAAATGTTTTGGAGATAAATTGAGCGTTTGCAATTTGAACTACTGTTATACTATACAGTATTTTGTAGTATAAGTCTAACGAAAAAAGTTTTGTCAAAACAATGATAATCATAGTGTTGTTGTAGTTATAACTAGTTGTTGCTTACGTAAGTAGTTGAAGTACAACATATTTAGGTACATTATCATACCAGAGCGTAAATGGGAGTAATGGGAGCGTAATGGATGCGTAATGGTAAGTCCTTCTGACATTCATATATTTAAATGACAAATGCAACTATGCGTCTTTTTTAGGGTTCCGCTGTCTGTCTGTCCGTCTGTCACCAGGCTGTATCTCGTGGACCGTGACAGTTAGACACATTAAATTTTCACAGATGCCGTATTTCTATTACCTCCATAATAACAAATACTAATAAGGTACTCCCATAAAACAAACGTGATTTTTTTAATGATACATTGTTTATGGTACGTAACCCTTCGTGAGCGATTCCGACTCGCACTCGGCCGGTTTCTTTTAGTCAGTAGACATCTCAGTTAAGCAATGCATACTAAAATTATACAACTATCCATATACGAGGTACCCATACATATATTATTATATTTATTATATTGCCTATATCCTGAAATCACAACAGCCTTGTTACAAATAGCTAACCGGCCACAGGCAATCTCGAAAATTGGCTCTCTGGGACTGGCGGAAAATCCTGTAAAGGATCGCTTTTAACTTCGTTGCAGAAATTAGTTGGCACAGGCTATGCATACTCTTTCTTACTTTAAATCTTTGTATTATAAACAAGATTTATTCTAAAATTTTAAATAAAAAAAGCAAAAATATTATTAACTACTGTAGGGTTGAAGATAAAATTCAGGTCCAAAATGTAATCAAATATGTTGGTACAATAAAAAAACCTGCTATCGGAGATAAACGTGCCAGTAGTGTTTTCAGTTGCCAAAATACCAAAAACAGAATCGTTATACCTATCTAGTATCACCAAGTGAGTCAATTGGTCTGTCTGCGGCTCGTCAGAACCTACTGAAAGGCCGCAAGTAAATAGGCATGAGCAGAGGATTCCGCCGTCAGAATGGTAAAAAAGTGGGATATATTTTAGGATGCCTCTAACCTCGGGGGCAGATATACCTTCTCCATGACAAATTTAGGAAAAATGTTTGAATTCACAAGACTGTAATAAAAATTATAAATTTTGTGGGTTTTTCAATTTATTAATCAAGAGTCGAGTTTCCGTGTCTAGCCTAGCCCTGTAGGTTAGATATGTAAACGCTTAAATCTAACTTAATGAATAGAAGAACATACTATGACAAAAGAATTGGTTACTAATGTTACAGTCTCGTGGACTTACCCTTGATGTGATGACAAGTATTGATTATTTTTCGTTTCAACCCTGTAGTGCAGAGCATGACGTTGAATAGGTGTTGGATTAGTGACCAATATTTTTCCGCCTTAGGAAGATACGTTCCAAGGTACTGTATAGTATATCTTTGAAATGATTAGTACCTACCTATTATTAGAAATTCAGCTTCAAGTTCAATGAAGTTGAAATATTAAATTTAATTTCGGTTTCTTCGAATGTTGATCCTTTTACCTTAATTTATTAATTCAAAGTTACTTCAGTACTGTGTGACTGCTTAGCGATTTGTTTCTTAATTTATATGTAGAAATTGTAGAATGTTCATTGTTCATAAAGTATTGGGATCGTGTTCGACGACAGCGCTACAAGGCCGGAGCCATAATAGGTATATTTTGGATCGACTCTCTTTTGCTTGATAGTTTGAAGTCGGCTTCTTGTCCGGACGAAAAACTACTGAACTCTATCGTCAATTGATTTTGAAATTAGTTTTTTAATAGATAAAGGCATTACGTATTTATAATTTCAGAGCAGTCTTATAGCGAGAGCCTCACATACTAAGAAAATAAATGAAATGTTGTTTTTACTATATTTTTTTCACCATCATGAGTCAAAATATTGAGCTCACGCTTGTCCCAAGTAATCACTCTATTGTCAAAAAAGGTTGCCCCTTCCAGCTTGCGAATTTTATTAGTTTCCTTTACCCGACGGTAATATTCCTTATCTCTTAGGTATTGTCGAACGTTTTAGGGAAATGAAAAGCTAACTGAAAACATTTTCCGCACCCTTCGGCATAAAAAACTTTTTACAGTTTTCACCCAGAAAAAAAAATAATAATATTTCCTTGTAATATCAGCGGGTTCCGTTGAAAATTCAACTTACCAGATAGTTAATAGAATCATTTTTCGTATATATAATTTGAACCATGCTAGATAGATCCGCAAATTTTTTAGTAAATATGTGTAATTTTTACTTGCAAAAATTATTGCCAGAAAATATTTAAAATATACGAGTATATGGGTCTCCGTAGAAAGATCTTGCTACGATCTTTTCGTACGGTAAATTGGCCACGATCTCACAGTGGAACGAGTCTATACTTTTAGACTGACATAAGCACCCTATCTTAGTAATTTGATTGTAACTTTTATTGCGTTAATATTTAGCAGTTTTAGTTGTTGTACACACTCGTTAATACATTTCAGATAGAACAATGTTCACCTAAAAAGTAATCAATGTATCTGGAATAGGTATGTATGAAAGAATAAAAAATAATAAAAGTTTTTAATAATTGTTTTTGTTTAATTTAGCCACATGATTTTTTATCACTTGGTTGGTATACTACATAATTAAAATATTATGTATGTTTTTAAATCAAATTAGTTTAAAGGATTGATATCCTGCCCCTAGTGATTGTTTCTGTGACTGTGTTGTGATTTTGATCGTTATTGTATTCAGGAGTTTAAAAGCTAACCCCCTTATTCATAAACGTCATCGTTTCATAAATGTCCATAAGACACATTGTTAAGACCGAAAGGGACAAACAATTATTAGCGGCTTGTTAAGTTAACAGACGTTTATGAATAAGGGGGTTAATCTTTATAGCAAGATAAATAAAACAGCAAATATTCACTAACTTGTACAGTATACAATTTCAAATACCTACAAACATATTCACGGTTGCAATCCGCGGATTAGACTTTTGGCCACAGAATGCAACGTTATTGCCTAAATCCTCTGCAGTTTGCTTAATATTATTATATCGGACCTTAATGGTGCCGTAAACTTTACCGTAAAGTAATGAGAAACCCCCTTATTCATAAACGTTTGTTAACTTAACAAGCCGCTAATAATTGTTTGTCCCTTTTGCTCTTATGGACACATTGTGAAGACCGAAAGGGACAAACAATTATTAGCGGCTTGTTAAGTTAACAAACGTTTATGAATAAGGTCATCATCCCTATTGAAGGCCTACCGGCTATACAGTAACTGAACGAAGGGTAAGTTTTAAAACTGTAATTGCCGATTTCTAAGTATGAACTTTTGACAGTGTAGAAATGAGCCTTATATATATATATGACGTTGGGTAAAATGTTTATCTTACGGAATACATATGTCACTATCCGGGGAAACGGTGGCAAATTTTGTATAAATCCTAAAATATGCGTGACGAGTGGCGACATAATATATCTGTGTATTATTTAAATAATTACTTTCTACTATTCATAATCATTGGGAAACGTAAAAAATCAGTTAAAGGCTGAATCGTGTTAAAATATATTATATAACAATTTTTAATTTTGTAAATAATCAATGAATGTAAAGAACGCCATTAATATTAAAGACGACATGGTACACCTGACGCACTGCGAATTTTGCGTCAAGCTTATAAGCGCGGAATCACGGTGGTGAACGAAAATATAATTTAGACACTGGTTTGTTAAAATCGATTAATTAAACAACAAAAGCGTACTTCAGATTGTTGTGTCTCTTGAAATGTAGTACATTAACCATGACTAACGTTCATACAATTTATCATTAGCATAATGTGATCATTCTTTAAATATTCAATAATTTGTAAAAATTGTTTCGAACTAGACGAACTCCGCTGCATCGGGGCTCGTATTACCAATACATTTCAATTCGGTTTACAAACTTATCGGTTCAGAGAGTCCAATTGTAAAGTCCAACTTTAAACCAATTTTTAAGATCATTGTAGGTAATGTAATAACGAATTTTTATAAGGCAGAAGCTGAAAGTTCTAGATGTTTTATTATGAAAAATCGTATGACATTAATCCTTTCACATAGTTTATACTATAAGGGACTGTCACAGCTTTTGCATGAAGTCGCTTTACTGTGCATCTTGAATATTTCACTTCCTGTTAGTATTTCGACTGAGTTGCCGGCAAATTCAAATTCAACGGGGTCAAATTAGGTAAAAACACTCTGTTTCCCACCGGTAATATGAATTGCCAGTCACATCAAGAAGCAGAGTGATGTTAATAATTTTTGAACCAGACTATGTTGTAAACGTCACATGTATTTACTCGTACTCATGGAAATTTTCAAATTAAAATCAAACCGAACCCAAGAATTATCATCTATAAACCGTATTCATCCTTCACGGAGTTTCAAGGTTTGGCAGTAAAAACGTTGGTTTTACGTTATGGACATTCAACATTAGGCACTTTATGTAAATTACGTAGGGGTAGTATCTCGAGGGAAATAACCGCGCATCACTAGAGCTCTGTGATATCCTAACGTGTTTTATTATCTTTGTCGGTCTCTCCTTTGTTTACGTCTGCACTTAGATTTTGTTTAGTATTGTTATATGCCGGTATTTTTTCTTTTGTTTCATACTTTTCATAAAAACACGCTCGCTCAACAGATCACGTGACCGTTGGTTAATGCATAGATGTGGTACAGTCACGTCTAATAATATGTATACATTTCAGAACGTATTTCAAAGGCATAAGGATCAAAATTGTATACATATAATTAGAGCCGACCGTACCTAATAATGATATAACGAATCAATAAACTTGTCTTATTTTATTATAATTTAAACGATTTTAGTAGTCATCTTTAGTTGTCATATCTGGAAAACAACTTTTTAACCTACAAGTGCACTTTTCTGACGTAAACTGGCATTCTGCTTCCACCAAAGTGAATACCGAGTGGCCGAGCGGTACAAACATCATCAGCCGCGAAAGCCGAGTACCGATCCTCGGACGTTGGTGATCTTGGCCTTTTTTCTTTGGTATATGACATCTAATATTTATAACCACCATGCAAATTGTAAAACCAGCTGTCGCTAGTGACAATTGAGTTGTCATTAATATGTATACAATGATCCATACTAGTCTCTTTCCAATGTGTATACACATTAATGCACTCGACTGTAGTATTTTTTTTTCTGCCGAATTCGATATAAGTCCCATAGTAAAAGTTGATCACAATCATGAGTAGATCCAGAAATAGTTATTTGTTATACAAGGGTGCAAAGTTGTATTTTACCCGCGAGTATGAAAGTTTTAACATACGAGAAGTAAAATACAATTGCACCCGCGTGTAACACAAAACTTTTCCCCTCACTTAGCGAGGAAAGTGCAACATGCAAAAAAACAGCTGTTAAAATATTATAAGTCTTTATTTGAACACATCACAATAACCATCAGGATAATGATAATGATTAGCACACTTTAAATTGTTTTTACAGACAATTAAAAAAGTTATTTAAGTAACAAATATTACAAATCAGTCTTTATTTATTTTACTTAATTAATGTACTTAATCAATATTTAACAATTGAGATCAATCCTTAAAAATTGTAATTATTTAACATGTCAGAAAATTGTTATTTACCTGACAAACATAACAAATCAGTCTTTACGAGCACGTCCTAGTCAATTAATATAAACAACATTTAACAATAATTGAGATTTTTTATTCAACTTTAAAATTTTTAATTATATAACATAACAGGTCTGAATACAATTATGAAACAACTAGAAAACTTGTCACTAATTAATATTATCCATATAAACCTTAAGTGCTACTAGAAATTTAAAGTCATATTGCTACAGTTTGATATATTAATTGTAAGGTTTTTTTTTAGGAACATTAATGTTAGTATTAGTAACTTGAGTATTACTATTATTATATGGTAATTTGTTTTCTGTATCCTCTGCCACTGTGTCTAAGGTAAATGTAGGAGATTGATCCACAGCAGCAATTTCAATAGGAAGTGTTTCGGTATGTAATGGACTTTGAGCTATGAACACTGCATCTCTTGATGTGGACGGTTGGTTTAATAGATCAGCATATGTCTTGTTGAGCTTTATGCCACTAACAATCCCCTTACAAATTTTAGATTTATTTTCTATGGAGTCCTCAAGGTAGCCTTCTGCCACTGTGCTTGATCTCCAGCCACCGTGGCGCTTCAAAGTTGTTAGGTCCGCACTAGAATCTGCTAACAGAGTGGCAGAAGTTCTCCTAAAACAGTGTCCTGTGTACTGTTTGGGTGAAGCTAGCCCCAAGAAAGTAGCGATTTCACAAGGAAATGATCCCATTTTTAACCGACTTCAAAAAAAGGAGGAGGTTTTTGTTGTATGTATGTTACCTGATATCTCCGAGAATAGTGAACCGATTCTAAAATTTATTTTTGTGATCGAACGTGTATTACCCCGAGATGGTCCCATTGGCACCAAGTTGGGGTCTGATGATGGGATCCTGGAGAAATCGAGGGATCTCTTCAAATGTTATAGGTACATGTATGGCGCTTTTGGTAATTTTCATTCATTTACAAGAATTTGCATTCACAAAGTAGGATTTGAGGAAACCAATGATGGAAACAAATCGGGAATCTTGGAGAAACCGGTTGAAGTCGGTTTTTTAAATTTTTAATTTGGTGATTATATTTGGACCGATGGGCTGATTTATGCACTTTCCTTTTCGGTAGCCAAGAAAAAATCGGTCAATTGATGTATTGGGTGGGCGAAGCTGTTGATATTTTTCTATGATTTGGACATAATCATCACGAACTACAAAATTTCTCTCTATGTTTGTTTTGGTGTCTGGTAATTTGAACAATAATAAGGTGTCAGAATGTTTTTCAACATCTTTTGCCATTAAGTATGTCAGTTCATTCGTCCGGCAAGCTCCACTAATGACTATTATGAGTGTTACCTGAAAATAAACAAAGAATTAGATTTGACCTAGGTATGTATCACAACAGCTTTTAAGGTACTTTGTATATACATAGTTGTTTAAAAAATTTAAAATTCTACTTACTTTTGCTGCTAGGTACTCTGAGTCCGGAGCTTCATTTAGAAATTTTTCTATATCCGCAGCTGTAAAAATCTTTGATTTCTTTGGTTTGTGTCCTGTAGAGGATTTCTTCAGGAACGCCAACAACTTCGGGTATTTATCAATGTGGACATCTTTTTTTATTTTTAATGTGGATTTGAGCATCGAATACGTGCTCCACAGAGTACTTGGTTTCTTAGTGTTTGATAGTTCAATAAAATAAGATAGCATAACTGTCTCGGAAAAGGTTTTTGCCCCTTTTTTGTAGCGCCATTCGTTGAACTGTTCGAAGGCTTTCATGTACTTGAAACAGGATTTTTGTGGTAGCAAATTTAACTCTGCGTTTTTAACAGCTTCCACGAGTTCTGCAGGCGTAGGCGTTCGATCATCTTCATCGCTGGAATCACTCATTGTAAGACTATAATAATACACGATGATTCTTAATCCGTGATCAGGAATAGAAAAACATTAAAATTTAGCCAAAATTAAACTTATTCAGCGAGGTCTTAAGTTATTTCTTCACTGTTTAATTAATTAAAAGAGAAAAACTAATTAAAACAAATTACCACTTAATACATGGTCATCCTACAGTATAAAGTTTAACTACGATACGTCAAGTGCCATCAGTATGGCGGGAAACGGGGATTTGACGGATCTTATGTCAATAAAGACTTCTATCTACTCATTATCTTATCAGTGCAACACTGATAACGACAAACATAATTGATAGGAGATTATGTTAACGTGCATTACCTAAACTGGGCAAAATCTTGAGGAAGTAAAGCAATTTGTTTTCATACAGTACAATTTAATAATTAAATAAAAACAATAAAACTGCATACCTGACCAACTAAAACAAAAACATTATTTTAAACATAATATCAAGTGTTCAAAATGTCCACCGTGTTGTTCTTGACACAGATCCGCTTGATTGTTCCTGTGATTGGTTTGATTCACTCGAAATCTTCATTCAGCAAAGAATCTTAAAATTTGTTGATCCAGATTGTCAGAATGATGACGAGGTCGTCCGGGTGCTCGAGCATGTTGTGGCACTGTAAACTGTCCGAAGTCGCGAAGATTTTTGGTGCATGCGATTTATTAAATTGTGTCCGGGAATCGGAATGTTTGGATGAAGTTTGTGAAATAACTGTTGGGTTCGCCTTGCGCTATTCGTTTATATTGACAAACGTACAGTATCGTAACGCTCATTTTTGAGTACGGATGTGGTGGAGTCATGATTTTTGGTGAATAATTATTATTTTCTCATTCAATATCCGTGACTATGACTTTGTTTATTATGCGTATGACAATAGTGATTGACAATGTCATGGGCAATGTTTACTCATAAATTGACAATTGCTAATAACTTTGTAAAGAGATTACAATACAACCTCATTAAAACAGATATGGTAGTAGTACAGTGACAAGGATTTTAGGATAAAATTTAATTCAAAATCAAAACATGACTAAAAAATAAATAAATTTGTTTTCACGTAATTACTACTTTAACGTAATCCCCATCAATTACTGAGTTAGAAAAAATGATTCCTGATCACGGATTAAGAATCATCGTGTATATCATTGATTTAAGTAAAAGGGGTAGATGAGTGAAGCTCATAGTTTGTCAACACGGCAAGCGATACCCGCACCCACACCGTTGCAAATACCACACACTACTGTAATGTCTATGTGCACAATGCGTAATAGAGATAAAATAATACGAAATATGCGGTTGTGCAAACGAGACCCCCATATTTTGCGCAATACACATAGAGCAACAGAGACATACATAGCAATTAGATCTTAGTGTAAGCAAGACATTATCTGCATATTCTTTCTAATCTTAATGTTTCTAACAATCCCGCTACTCCTGGTACATCGCTTACCGAGTTTTGGGATTAGGTATTGTCAATTTCAAGGGCTGACCTCTGACTGCATACATTTAGAACGGTCATTTGGGTCTCCCTTATACTGGACCGACTACGACGCCCGTGGTATCATCGGAATTACGCCATTTACGCTTAGTAGCGTCGGAAAAGAAATTCAATAACAATACGAGTAACATGTACCTACTCATTTCATGATGAAACAGAATTAAATGAAAGATGGTTTAATAGTGAAGATGGTGTAATCATTTATATAAAGGAATATTATTATTCTCTCCTTTATTCAAATATTTTCTTATATTATATGGGCTCAAATAAATTTAAAATAAGGTTATTATGTGACATATACAAAATTAACGATAAACAACACGAAGAATCTCAACAAATCAGAAAAAATATCGAAGACTTCCAACATGTTCATCCGTTCCCATTAAACAACGAAGTAAAAAAACAATAAAACAACAAAAGCTATAAATTAAGTTAGGTATGGTGTATGGATGGTCAAGGAATTTAAGTGAAGTACCATAGTGACAACGTACGAAAACGCTCAAAAATTTAAATTGATTTTAGAAATCAAATCATGAAGATACTCATATTTGATATTCCGGTCGATACTCTAGAATAGCTTTTCGTTATTTTGTCCGCTTAAACTAGTTTAATGTGTACTACCGACGAACAAATAAAAAATAAAACATGGAAGCCGCACGCCAGACTAAATTCCTTTCAAAAACGGTCCTGAATTTAAGTTGACAAGTGTCACCCCCTCTTCAATGCATCACAGTAATGAATTTCAATACCAACCTATAAAACTTAAACCACCATTTAATAGTACATTATGATACGAGTGTAATGATCAATGCACACGAGTTTCATACAAAGTTTTTCAACACATTTACGAGGAATAACTGACTTAAATTAACACTTGTACTAACCTTTGTTGCTAGGTAATTACTACTTACTTAGATACTATCCGAAATTTACGTTCAATCTTTTTATTTTATTCTTGTTCATTACTTTAAGGCCACAATTTACATAAAATAAATAACAGAAAATACAACAAAATGTAAAGTATGTTTAACATGGTCGGGTTATGTTATTACCGCACTAGGACAGTAATGTAATGAAAAAGTACGGATATTGGATTATGAGCCATAAAGCGGTTCAATAATACCTACGTTACGAGCACGCTTGTTGAAAAAATAGTTGTGATTGGTCCATCAAAGTTTTGACTGGCTATATTCTATAAATATTTGTTTAAGATGTTGCGCCGAAATATGCGTGGAGAAAAGCGCTTTGTCCTGCCCATCTTAGAACAATTTGAACAATTGTTTTTGGGGGCATTTTTGAGCTGGTGTTAGACGTCCCTGTTATACAGGGTGGAAATAATTTTTGGGACAGTGAGGGCAGCTACCAGATCGAGACTATTTACGGCAAAATGAGATCAAATTTTTACTGGGCAAAGTAAATAGCACATGACTCCACCTATTTGATGTTTTCGTTTGTCTAACCATGTGCCAAACACCCTATAGTACATAGTGTTATTTTTTTATACAATCATTATTTCACTTTACAAGCCAACCTGGGTCCCGTTTTATAAAGTTACAAGTTACAATTTTACAAGCGTTTACTGGCAACACTTGCCCCGTTTTTTACAATTTGCGTTTTATAAAAGTACTATGTTACAATTTTACAAGTTACAGGTACAAGTGCCTGTAGCTCAGCCATAGACAAAAATACAGGAGTTTAATAGTTTTAAACTCGTAATCGAACAAGTGTTTTATAAAAATATTGTAAATAACAAGTGTAGGTGTGGTAGACTTGTAACAAAAACTGACGTACGTCTTGAGGCCTGTAACCGCAACTACAAGTGCAATTTTCCCAGTTATTTCGTATGCTACAGACGTTTGCTCGTTATACTGTTGAAATTATTCGCTTTCTGAGAGATTCTTCATAGTTTTGGCCAACTACCACGAACTCCGAAAACCGCAAACGACGATTTGTCTTTGTCACTTCTAACAAAGCGATATTAGAGTGAAGGAGAAAAATAATCGAAATTTGCGGATTTTCGAGATTGCAGTAGGGCCGCTGACTATGACTACTCTTTTTTACTTATGTCTGGAGCATAAGGTCTAAAGTTGTATATATTATTATATTTATTCCCTTGACTGTACCCCGATAGCGTTGACCGAGACTGTTTCAGCTCCTAATAAATTTGGACTTTCGGAGTCGTACACCACCGTACGACTTCAAAGAGTGAACGAACTCCACACAAATTTAGAACATCTCTCTCATCGTTTTGTTCTGCGGCCCACTGCGATTTTCGCAGCCTTCGTTGGAGTTACGGCGAAAAATCTTCGAAATTTACGAATTTTGAATTTCGCGGTAGTAGGGCTGATTTTCCATCAAAATAAACATACATAATCTTTGGATACGATTATTTATGTCAGTTTTTTATTTTTAAATAGTGATGTCCGTCACGCCTGTAGATGTTACTTGTAATCGAGATTTACCATGGTTCATTACAATTGTAAATTTTTGTGTGTATTTATAAAACACCTGTAATAGTTCATAGTGCATTACAGGTTCCTGTAACCTGTACACTTGTAACCTGTAACTTGTAACTTTATAAAACGGGACCCTGTAGGCTTAGCACATGATTGGTGGGACAATATGTCGCCGCGAGATAGATCTCCCGTCCTTTACTAGCTATATCAACAAAAGAGGGATGGATAGTCTATCTCGCGGCGAGATAATGTCGCGCCAATCATGTGCTAAGCATACTGCTTATGTCATACCACCCGACGTCCATCAGAAGTCATCGGGCGGGGAGAGAGGTTCGGCTAATTCGAATCAGTTCGGGGGTAAGCGTGTCCTTTCTATGTTGTACTATTAATTATACTGTGACGTAGATCTGTGTTCTTGTATGGTGGAGCCATTATGTACCCTCAAACAAAGACAGTTTGTTTCGCTTTTGCCTCTTTGTTGATTGTGACAAAGCCGGGTCAATTTTATGTAAATACTGGATCCTGACATCACAATATTTGTCGACTATTGCTTTTAATAGTAGTAGCCTATGATTGAAAGTAGCAGGCTGATCGAAGGCATGATCACTTAAAGTGGATAACGTCCCAGAATTTATGAAATCTTTTAAGATCTTTATTTTCAATTTTATTATTTGAATTTCATTGACAAAGTGGGCTGATTTATTTTCCGCGACGAAAACTTTTATTAGGTTTTCTGCCTTTGCGCAAATTTGAAAAACATCGCAGGATGGGTAGCACAATCCACCCATATCTTTTATTGTAATTAGTTTGTGAAAGCTGAGTCTATGGTTAGTAACAAGAGCACAGCAACATGTTTCACATTTTATTACTTTAATGAGGGCTCGTGCTACCCATCCGGCTATGTACCCAACTATTTGTTCCGCAGAGACAGATAAATTAGATGCATTGTTCAGAAGTTCATTAATTGAAGAAACGTTTTGCTCTGCGGTTGAATTACTTTTATCAATTTTGGTTTTGATTTTTTTTACGCGCATGTATGTACCCGATTTAGTCACTTTGTGTCTTTCTAAGCTACCGGGAAAGGAACAATCCTCGGCATCCAACTCACTAAAAAGGTTTCTTTCACTCGTTTGATTTATACTCTCGGTAGCTGAAGAACAAGTTAGTAATGGGAAGTTGTCTAATGGAATACAATTTCCCGAAAAAGAAGATCGTAACTCTAAATGACCCAAAACCTTCCGATAGCTGCCCTTAAACTGTGATACATTTGGATTATTGTTGTATCCACCTTGCCTGCGAATGACCCCAAAAAGCAATTCCAAATGATCTTGGCTCAGTCTGTAAGTGGAAATATAATTTAAATTGTTCTTTGGTTCTACTAATGTACAATATAAATGTTTTAAGCTTTCAATGCAAATGATGAAACCAATAAATCCAGTTTTACATGTTGCATCAACTAGTCTTTGTTTGGTAATTTTCATAGTAATATTTTTCTTTACTGTTCTCTTTGTCTTTACATAGATTTGTAAAGAACATATATAATCTGTGATCTTATCGAAAAAACTGAAAAAGTCCTTCTTGTTCTCCGGGCAAATCGGTTTTTTAAATCCGAACTTTTCACGTTTTCGTGAGTTCATTATATCAAATATGTTATTGAAGTTTTCAATAAAATTGACTGTAGCTTCTGTATTTTTGAATTTAGAAGAATTAAGTAACTCACTACATAATTTTAGTGCGTTGGCAACACTTTTACTTAAAAGCTGTGTAGCAAGTTTCACCTTCATGATTTGGTTTCTAAAATCAATATGCCGCGGATTTAATTTGTTCGCGAAATTTAATGTCTCACTTTGTTGGAGGTTAAGCAAATTAACTAAAAACTGCCATTTTATTTCGCCACCTGTACCATCTAATATTAACCTTTTTGATTCTAAAGTGTTGCGTACAAGTTTAATCATGTGACAGGGATCCAAAAATACTGCTACTTCTATGTCACATGCTGGTGACGGGTGTTTAAAGGTAGTTTTTAAGTTGTCGGTGTTGTCTAATTGACATCCCAATATGTTAGCAGCATTTATGTTGCAGCGACAACCATCAAACGTTAAAGCCACTATATCGACTCCAACATCCCAGCACTTGAGCAAACACATTTTGATAATATTTGCTCGACATTCAGCCGTCAATCCGTGTACAAAATAGTATCCTACAGGCAGCTTCCAATTTTGATCTAAACTAACTAACATCATCACGTAAGCCTGCGATGCAATTTTGTCATTATCTAAGCATCCAATGCCTTGATCGACTAACCCCATTGATTTTCGGCCATTCCATAACGGTTGTCGGCGTATGGCCATTTCATCGACCATAAGAGTACACTTAATTCGCTCTCCAGAACCAGTATACTTTTTTTTTAGTACTTCAAATGCTTCCGTCGTAAATCCCGGCGAAGCATCTGTTTTTTCATACCACTTACTTAGTGTTCGTGGATGAGGAAGCGCATTATTGAATACACTTCTAACATATTTGTAGCCCATAGGAGAATAAAAGTTTAAAGTTAGGGCAAATTTTCTTAAATTTGGACTAAAAACCATTCGACGATTTTTGTTCTTATTTTTACAAACTCTTTTATATAAATCGGCAGCTTCAGCTTTTAACCAGACTTCCCTGAAATGGTCTTCAGGAATTTTCATTTTTTGTTTTAAATTTAGTAGCGCATCTCGCAGACTGTCGCATTTTTGTTTAAGCCTCTTGTTTTTCATTTTCAAATTCTTGTTTTGTAGAGCCAATTTCTTTTTTGCTGCTTCTGCATTTCGAAGACGTTTTTTTAGATATGTCTTACGTGGACTATCAAATACAGATGCCATGTCTGATATATCTACATTTTCCAATGAAGTTGGTGTCATAGATCTCATGCCATCCTAAAATTTAAAGGAAAAAAATTAACATCATTTTGTAGAAAGTAGTTCATGTCTTTATCTACGCAAATATTATTAAGCCGAAAACGTTAGCAAAACTCAAAATAAAGCTAGTTTACAAAAAATTATACTTTTTGAAGTCGCGAATCTCTGAAACTATAAGACCTACGGTAATGCATGTTAGCTCAACTTGTTGGAAATTTATTAATCTTTAAACGCTTTCTAACATATAATGTCAAAAAGCATAAGGTTTTTTTAATAAAAATCAGAAACATAAAAATGAAATGATGAAAATTTCGCAGTTTTATACGCAGTACGTAGCTAGCACAACTTTCTTTTTGCTTGCAAAATGTGGTTTTATAGTGCTCTGTGGTGTCTAAACAACATACCAAAAATGCAGCTATACTACATGCTTTGCGAGTTTAATGTAAAGTTTGACCGTACTACGAGCCCCGGTGCATATGTTCTCGTCCAGTTAGACAGTTTTCCGAGATTATCCCGTTCATCCGGGGGAAAAGGTTTAGAGACAAAACCTTCACTATTCAATAGTAGTACTAAAGTAGTTTCTTTGAGTATAAAATATTTGGACTTAATAAATCAGAATACAAAAAAAAACTATTTTACGAGAGGTATTTTTTTAAATTTTTTCCACAATTTTTAATTTTGTAAATAATCAATGAATGTAAAGAACGCCATTAATATTAAAGACGACATGGTACACCTAATGCACTGCGAATTTTGCGTCAAGCTTATAAGCGCGGAATTACGGTGGTGAACGAAAATATAATTTAGATACTGGTTTGTTAAAATCGATTTATTAAACAACAAAAGCGTACTTCAGATTGTTGTGTCTCTTGAAATGTAGTACATTAACCATGACTAACGTTCATACAATTTATCATTAGCATAATGTGATCATTTTTAAAATATTCAAAAATTTGTAAAAATTGTTTCGAACTAGACGAACTCCACTGCACCGGGGCTCGTAAATCGTACCAGTATTTTTTATTTGCCTAACTATAATTTTACTCCCTTGTGTCACAATTTACTGTGGTTCCGCACATTTCGCATGCTCAACGTTCAACGTATTCAAGATAAAATAAAGTGCACAAAACCACGATTACCCGAAAGTACGGAATAGCGCCTTTCGTTATTCGTCGTCTGCCTTTGCTGGTAGTATAAATATGTTCCGGTATAAAATGTATGGAACATATTCTACTATGTTTGGTACATGTCCACTCTGGGTCTTTTCTTTGGTTGCGTACGACTGCGAGCCACTTATCTCTCCATACTTCGTCGGCAGGAAATCTGTACATATAAATTGTTATGCTACAACCAAACCTAAACATATAATCTATTAATTTTATATATAAAATAAATATTGCAAAATAGACTTTGTTACATTTGTTTTACTAGGAGCGCAGGAACTAAAAATACATGTTGATCAAGATTTATTTGCTGACGTTATTGCGTGACGATGTACGTGTTGCTCTCGTATATATTAGATATATATCTGTTTCTCTCACTCAAAATCAAGAATCATTTAAAATTTGAATTGCCTAAAAATATATTATCAAATTATAAACAATACTTACGCATGAAAAGTGATTCCGTGAGTTTTGTTTTTATGCTTTGAGCTGTTAAAGCACTGAAGAAAGGCACAACACGGCATGATTATCGCTTTTAAGCCAAGATTCGTTACAAAAATTTTGGCTCTTGACAAGCTGTTGACACATGGGCTGCCATCACACGACTAATTCAAAACAGGACCCGGGACCTATATTCGATGGCACACTTTCGTGCGCCTGGTACCATATCTACCCCTTTTACTTAAATCAATGGTGTATATGTATATATTATTTTAACACAAAACTTTTCAAAACCGGCGAGAAAATTTACTATGTTGACAAGTGTTGACTTGACATTTCCAATGCTGCGTTTTGTAATTGCATTGATTTATTCTAACGTTCAGATTACATTTAACGTAATTAATTATTATTAGATTAAAATCAGCAAATTAAATAAAGATTTGTATTTTTCACTAAATTCTGAAACCATTTATTTAATTATAATGAATTGGAACGACAGATTTATGAGCGTTTTACGTTTTGTTATCTGTCAACGAAAGCTACTTCGCGCTACGCTCAAGGTCATTACTTTGCCTAACAAGTGTATAAAATGCGTTTTTACACGTTCGTATTAAAGGATAAACGAGCACTTTACGAGCCAGTGAGGGGAAAATATAATTTTGTATAGAGAATGTAAAAGATTATACCCTGTATATTTTATAGTATACATTAATTGTGTGACTAGTTGAAACAAAAACACGGAACACAAAGTAATAAAAAAATTATGGTTCAAAGAAACTTCCAAAATAAAGCAATAACAATCACCAACCAAAATAATACCTTCTCATTGAAAACATGCACTCAGATATCTTGGTATAGCCTCCTGAGTCCTGGATAAAAAATGAGTACACTCGCATAAAAGCCGAGAGTCCTTTATAACACTATCAATGTAAAGTCCTGGGTAAAAATCGAGTACGCTCGCATAAAAGCCGAGAGTCCTTTATAACACTATCAGTGTTGAGTCCTGAACTTTCTGTCGCTTATTTTAAGGTTTAAAATGAGTCTGTCAGATTTTTGTTAGAACAAAGTTGGTTATATACTCAAAGAGGTATACTTTAAGCGTAATTTATTTTATAAATTATTTGGGCGTTATAAAGGCCTCTCGGCTTTTATGTGACTAAGATTATATAATAAATGTGGCGAATATGTGGCATTTTGTATGAAATCAGGTGTTTCTTTGAAAAATAAAATAAAACATAAGGGATTGTCAAAATGCTATAATTATACAAAATAACAAATATCGTAGAACCGTTCTGTTATTAAAACATGAAAATCTTTATTTAAAAATCTAATTCAATACAAAACTGTTGTAGTTAAATCAGTCTACTTCGCACATCACAATAGTGTCCTCATAAAGTAACTTTACTTAAGTATTTTAAAAACAATTGTAATAAACCTTCTGTAACATTATATAACTAATTAAAAAATTTTAATCAACATTATTTCAAGGGAAACTCATTTTAAACAAGTGTGAGAACTTAATTATGCTATGAACAACGTCCGAGAGGGCTTTACAAAGGTCAAATTAATTTAACACGTAATTGTACTTCAAACATCATATTTACAGTAAAACTAGTAATTACATTATAACAAACTTGTAAAATACTCCAAAATGCGAAAAAATAAGATTTAACTCACCTCTACCTGCGCGATGTGACATCTGGCCGGACTTTTCCTTCTCATCTTTGATGGCAAATACAAATCAAAAGATATCCTGGAGAACTTCAAAACCTCCGATAGGAAATTTTTCTGCGCTCCCTCCATCAAGGTCGAACCATTCCGAGAAAACCCGAAGCACATTGTACAGTGCAAGAAATGTTACGCATTCGACCACTCCAAGCAATCGTGTTATGGCAAACAAGAAGAACCACAGATACTTATCACTACGCCTGAAGGCACGACGACGAAAGTCTGCAAGAATTGTAAAGCAGAAGATCACGGCGCGAACAATGTGAAATGCCCGGTGTTCAAAAACATGATTGCGAGACAAATGGAACAAGCAAAGGCTAAGCAAAATAAAAGAGAAGAGAGAATCAAACGATCGGTGGTAAGACCTGGTATTAAATATGCAGATATCGCAAACATGAAGCTATTCCCCAGTTTGCCACAACAAGACCAACTACAACAAGAACCATCACAACTAGAACCATTACTGCAAGAACCATCGCAACAACAACCATCTATTAAAACAAGAGGTATCACACTCGAAGGTCTCTACCAGATGCAGATACAAATGCAACAGACTCTTACGAGGCTGATCAACACAATCAACAAGACAGAAATGTATCATAATGAATAATCACAACAAAAAGAAAATACAGAATTTGAAATTACTACACTTGAATGCGCAAGGAATTAGAAATAAATTTACAGAAATCAAAGAACTAGTCAAGAAATACAATCCGGCTGTAATAATACTGAATGAGTGCAAAATCGACTTTAACAAACAAAAATATGACATCAAAGGATACGACAAACTCACCCACACACTAAAAAAACACTTAGCCACGGCCATGTACGTACAGAGAGGACTTAGATGGGCCGAAACAGAAGTCACCCCAGGCTGGACTGACAAAAATAAAAAGATAGAAGGTGTGGGTATTAAACTATTTACAGACCACGCAACCGGACAATATATCAAGATAAAGGGAATATATATCCAAATTCCAAATCAACATCACGCCAGAGAAGAATTAGAAGAAACCTTAGCTGACGAACCATCCATTATCATGGGCGACATGAACCTACGCATGCAATCCTTAGGCCACAGGAGAAACGTCGGGCTAGGTAACATAATCAAGAAAGCAATAACGGACGGAATCTGCACGCTACAACACGCGAACGCACCATCTAGACCCACTAGCCAAGGTAACACCATCCTAGATCTGGCTATAATGACACACCAACAGCTCGAAGCGCAGGCCAAGCAGGTAGAAAGTGTTGGCTCAGATCACCTTCCTTGGTTACTAACGGTGAAGATTGAACACAACATCGAAGAACACCTATCTCGCAACACAAAGAAAATCTACGAGGACGAAAAACTGAGAGATGCATATCAACAGACAATGTGGCAAAGATTTTGCGAACTTAACAAAAACATTATCACTGAAACGGATTGCGAGAAGTATGTGGAGACAATGGAGAAAGCCATTGTTGCAGCTCTTGACACCTACGCACCCCTTAAAAAGGCAACAAGACAGGAACTTCTACCGAAAGAAATTAATGATAAAATTGATCTTAGGAATAAACTGAAACAAATCAAATGGCAAGCCAGAAACTGCAGTCCAGAATTTCAACTTGAAACACGTACGCTCTACAACCATGCCAAGAAAGAAGCTGAAAGAGCGCTGAAGGACTACCGCGAAAAGGGCTGGCTCGACAAACTTCACGACCCGCGAGATAACAGATCACAAATGTGGCGTATTCAACGAAATATGAAAAAGCCGATAGCCAAACTACCAAACATCACGGGATGCAATACAGAAAAAGAAACTATCGATTCGCTCACCGACACAGCCATAGTGAAAGAGGCCAAGATAGCAAAAGAAGATGAGGGTACCGAAAAAATGACTCCATTTCAACCACTCGACCCGACATGTAAAAGCGAAGTCCAACAAACACTCCGCAAATATAAAAACAAGAAGGCCCCTGGTCCAGACGGAATCAAGGCGGATGCACTTAAACTTGGTGGTGAAATCTTCGCTGAAGCGTACGTGCCTCTCGCAAATTTCGTACTGTCCACAGGGTACTTTCCAAAGCGTTGGAAGACAGGCGTGTGCATATTTCTGCACAAAACTGGCAAAGACCCTCGTCAGGCATCATCGTATCGTCCGATTACACTGCTCAACATCATGAGCAAGCTGTGCGAACGACTGATCCTGACAAGACTCACAGCTACAGTTGACCGGCTACAACCTCCATTTCAGCATGGCTTCACTAGGGCAAGAGGAACAGCTACTCAGATTCTACGAACCGGAAAAATAATTATCGACGCACTAGCTTCAGGAGATAGCATATCAATGGTATCTACAGACCTCTCGAAGGCCTTTGACTCTATTAACCATAAAGGACTGATCAAGAAACTCCAAAATAAAAATGTTCACAATAACATAATAAAAATAATTGAAAATTATCTCGAGGGCAGAAACCTGAAAGGAAGATTCAGAACCACCGAAACTGATGAAAAAGCAATACCTCACGGCGTGCCACAAGGATCTATCCTGGGGCCCGTAATCTTCAATTTGTACGTCCATGACATCTGGGACATACACGACCATATAAGAGGCCTTAAACTCTCACAGTACGCGGATGACCTTTGCATACTTAACAGATCCACGAACCCGGACCATGCGACCATGCGCGCAGAATGGGCAGCAGAAGCCATTGTCGATTATTACACGAGATGGGGACTGAAGTGTAATATAGATAAAACAGAGTGCATCATGTTCACTAAAAAGAAAAAATACCGTCCAACCGTGAAACTGAAACAACAAACACTGCACTACCAAAAACATATAAGATACCTAGGCGTTATTTTTGACAAACACATGAAGATGAACCAACACACTGAGAGGGTCGTCAAACAAGTGAAACAAGTCAGAGGAGCCCTCGGCCCTATAATAGGATACTATGCAAAGACTGAATTGGAAACGAAACTCACCATCATACAGACCTGTATCTTACCGCTACTGGACTACGGAGTAGTTCAACTACTCTCTAGATATAGCGCATCAAATTTATGCAAAATAGAACGCCAATATAGAATGACACTGAAAAACGCCGCACAACTACCAAGGCGAACACCCACAGAAGCTCTCTGGGAGATGGCTGACATCGAAGCCTGGCACCTACGTGCCGAGGACCTCAACACCAAAATGCTGGAAAATATTAAAAAGTTACAAATACAGGACCTAGAAACACCCGGCGACGCCTATATGGCGTATGGCGAATTCAACCCCCTGAGGGTTAGCTATAGAATAGGCGAAATATTGTACGACCCTAATAAAAAAGGACATAAGCGATGGCCTGATGATAAAACAAAAGCCCCGCGGCCCCTTAGAATAAGATAGTATATAAGCACATAAAACAAAAAAACTCGTAATCTATTTATATAAATTTATTACGAATAAGTAGAATACAGCAAACACAGATCCATTAGGACATAAGTTAGCTGACTCACCCCTATATGGTTCACCAGCCGCAGGGACACATATGTAAGACACAAAGTAGGCAAATAAAACACATTCTGATTCTGATTCTGATTCTGATTCTGGCCGGACTTTTGACGTCACACTGAACGGAATATTCATTTTCACTGGGCAATAGCCTTTACGAAATAGAGACAGATATATTTCTGATTGGACGATAGCCATTGACTCTCAAATTCACGCAATTATGCGACTGATTTTAAGCGCGAAACATTAAGGCCTTTATAACGAACAATCGGCGTTTATGAATAACTTTAGTTTTTAGCGCTCGGTCTTTACACATGTCATGATTTTGGCCGTTATAACGGACTCTGGGACTTTATTTATAACTTTATTTTTTTAGCGCTCGGTCTTTACACATGGCATGATTTTGGCCTTTATAACATTGCGCATTGCGCCTTATTGCGGCTAGTCCCATGATCAGCAATATCAATAACGCGCGACTTCATTATCTCACCAGCAACATTAAATCCCACATACTTTTCTCAGGGGAAACGAAAAAACCGGACGATTTCTACACTACTCGTACCTACCCTTACACCAACTCAACTGTGTTAGGCCAAAATTATATTAATATACTTTTATTGCATAACGTGCGTCCCATCCCTTGCGCCTTCCTATCACCAAAGGACTTTTAGGGCATGGAGCAGGGGAATACCTCGTGCGGCCCAAATAACTATGCTTCTATAAATTCTTTTTTGGTTATGAGCACATTTGATACTTACGAATATGAATAAATACGAGTATAAGTTAAAAATAATATGTTACTTTAATATATGAAATAATTAGTTATATGAAATAATACGTTAAGGAGGGACGCTCGACCGAACTCGAGCGGGCTGTCGAGCATCCACTACGCTTATTCACCCCATTTCCCTTTGCTGGAGCTGCAGGTTAATGTTCCGGTAGCGTTTCCCCAATACTTCCTTCTAGCCTTCCAATTTTCTTGCAGAACCGTAGGACGTCTCTGACCTCGACCTCCCTGAGTTCTTTCTCCTCCAGCCTATCCCTACCAAACACGTCATATCTCGCCGCTGCGTACATTCAGCAAAGACATGCTAGCTGGTTTCGTTAGCTTGGTTTATCTTGGTTCGTCTCGGCTGCGTCGTCGCTTATTCCCATTACCTTATATTTATTTATTTACTTTATTGCACAAAACAAAGAAAATTGTACAAATGGCGGACTTAATGCTAAAAAGCATTCTCTACCAGTCAACCATTGGGCCAAACAGAGGCATTTTAGTTGGTGCTCAACTCGTATAAGTATTAAAGATATAGTAATACCAAATGACTATACAATACCTACAATTACATACTACTACTTATATAATTATTAAATAAACTAATACATATTTTATTTTAATATTCAATATCAGAAAGTAATTGACAGAGGTAACTATTTATATTCGTCTGCAACACGGAATAATAAAAACAGTTTTTTCTGTTCTGTGGTCTGCAAGAAGATGCTAGCAGAGCAGTCGTATAATGCCTGTTGAGGATATTGTGTACCGTAATAATTCCGGTCAACATCCTCAAGTTGGTTTTCTCCAGCTTTGTAAGGTATCTGGTTATGTAATAAGGCTGACATTACTTCAAAATAATGTACGAGAATCATACACATTTTTATTTAAATGGTATCCTGCCTTTTCACAGAATTTCAAAATACCCAATATCACCTTGCCATCCAACTTTAACTAAACTAATATTATATTTGCCAACTTTCGCACAGTAGATCGAAATGAATAAAAAATGGACATTCGCATTTTTTTCTAAAAATCCTATTTTAAAAAATGCTCTTTGGTTGAAAATGATATGAGTAATAAAAAATGCTATATATTTTTTTTCTAAATGAGGCTTTACATGGTCTAAGAGTAACTGACAATGGAGCACGCGCGATTAATATACGTTTTATTTTATGAGTAACCCTCGCAGTAACGGCGTAAAGACAAAATTAATCTTTCTTTAGGATCGATACTGACTATGAAATGTTCACTTTAATGTTACTCTTAAAAAAAACAGAAACAATTGTGAGGTTTCACACAATTGCTAATCATGTAAGTTAATCGTAAATAGATTTTGTTATGGAACATGTATTGTAGACATGTAGCAATGATATATACATGTTGTGTTCTAAATAAATTTTTAAAATCTCTGGCTTGTTACGAATAAGTGAGTTATCTGATGGAAGTATGTAAATGTTTATGTTATTTAGAACTAGCCTTCACCGAAATACGTTACTTAATAATTAATATGGGCTTAAAGACGTAACTCAATGTGAACCACTTATGACGCTATTAAAGACCTTGCTAAGTTAGTAAGATTAGCACCAAGCTGCAAAGTCGATTATGAAAATTATTTTATCCCTTTTCCAGGAACCATTAATACTAAAATTTGAATTACATTTTCTTGTCACAATTATGTATCTTTTTATCAAATAAAATTTCTGAAACTGAGCATGTGGTGATTTTTTTTTCATATGAATATGCACGCTAGTCGTCAAAATAAACAAAATTAGGATTATTGAATTATAAAATATACAAAAACAGGGTAAGAATTAAGACTAATTAAAAATAAAACTAACTACAAATATTAACCTGAGTGAAAAAAAACAACAAATATGAATTATTCTAATAAAAGAAATCTAGATCTGGTTCCCTGGACAAGGTGCCCAGCACGCAGGCGCCATTCCCGCGCTGGATTGCGACAGCAATCCTTTGCGCCGGGAAGCCGTCCGCGCGCGGGTCACCCGTGGACTCCCTGAGTTGTTTGTCTATACAAGGCTATATGTATAGTCCACGTGCCCCATTTCTCCAGGGAACATAAAATATTACGTGACTTAATTAAATGTCACTGTCACACAAATTTTTTTTTACCTTTTTACACTTTTTGAATACTATTCAACATTGCCGAGTGCCAGTAATGACAGGTTGTTTCATTGAGTGTATTCTTATTTTTTGATTATCAAGCAAAAGGTGGGTTAAAATACATAGTGGTTTATGGTAGCATTGTAATCAAAAATAAGTTTCATGACTAGTTACGACGAAAACATAATACGAAAAAAGTTTGATTAAATCTGAAACCAAGTCGAATCCTGGCAATTTTATGTAACATTAAAGACTCTAAATTTGGTCAGGAATACACCATTATAATCTCTCGCAATGCTCGCGAGCGTCCTGTATAGATGATAAAACGTATTCCTTTAATTCTAACAAAGTACTTTGACATTCGTGTTTAACAGAGCAGCTTTTAATTCAGACTAAGCCTGTAAATATTGAATTTTATTTATACTGTACTTACTCGTGTGGTAAATTGAGGGAAGGTATACCTCCTACATTCCCGTTCACAAATCAAATACGAAAAAAGGGTGACGCCCGGCGGGTTATTTGGTAGAAATCGACACGAGTGGAGTAAAACAGTTTGATTGTCTCTTGATCTCAAGACGTTGACCTGGACCTTTCCATTGTATTGAAATAAAATATTTTTAACTCGTGTTGTACAAGAGGATAATGTTATATTATCTTCTAGTCGTGTAACTAATTATAAAATATAAATGTTACTTGCCAATTCTAAAAATTAGTGACATGTGCTTTGGTTTTTTGAAATCGTTGTGAATAGGTTTACGTGATATCATGAAAACATATTATTATTTTGTGTTTTTTTCTAGTTCCACGTTTTGCCAGAGTAAGAATAAATGATCACAAAAATGCATATTTGGTTTTAACTACAGAGATTTAATTCCAAATGTAACAAGTTCAGCTAAATATGTATTGTCTTCAAGATCGTTAACCAGGCTACAAAA
>JALPQI010010678.1:0-32282 GCA_025490895.1 Thaumatotibia leucotreta
ATATGATTTCTTGATAGAACTACCCTACCATTTCCTATTGTAACTCATATTAATAATACATTATTAAATACAGGATTCTTTACATTTTTACTTGTCATAATATTACACCAGAACCTATGGACAATTTTTCTGTTCTGCGTAACACATGCTTTATTTGTAATGAAACTTTGTATAAACTACCTTGTATGTACATTTTGGCTTTATCCAATGATTTTATAAACACAAAATGAATAAAAGCCGTGTATTAGAGTTAGCTTTATCACCTGTTGCAGTTTGCTCCATTTATCACAAATTTTAGTAAACCCTGTTTATTCCAAGTTTATATGGTTATATGCTATTTTCTGTACAAATACATACTAGGTGTTCCACAAGCCACTAAAAACCTAGACCGGGGGTGATTTGGTAGGTTAAACTGTATAACTTTTACTATGGAGCTAACCCAGAAAACCCAAAAAAAATTGCCTTTTTCATATAAAATGTTGTGATAAATCGGTCAAAATGTATGAAAAAAAATTTTTTTTTTAGATTTTGTGATTGGCCTCATATTAAAAGTTGTTCATTATAGCCTACTAAATCACCCCGTTCAAGGTTTACAGTGGCTCGTGGAACACCCTGTATAATCGTTTTTTTTGAGTCTTGCCCGTTAAAGGGTTCAAAAGTTTCCTTTGTGTCACTTTAAGAATATCTTATGTTTGATAATCCCTTGCACTGAAAGAGTTTCGACTTACCAGTATTAACATTTTATAAAAATTGCAATGCTACTAGAGATTATGTTTATTCATAGCTTAGCGACTGCTCTTTTTTGTAAACTGATACTCCTATCAAACTGGTTATAAGCATATAAGAATAGTGTGGAACTAAAAATGTTCAACATTTGTTTTGTTTCATTTAATATATGTAACGCTATGGTGACAACTCTACTGTGTGTAATGAATCTGATGTGTTTCTACCCTCTTTTTATACATGATGTTTGCAATTCCATTTATGGTTCTAATAGCGTATTCTTTTGTGATTCTAATTTGAAATTAACTGTTAATGAAATTAATTATGATGATTAACTAATGAAATTCAGTATACAAACCATTCACGAATGGTAAGGTTCGAGAAAAATAAATTGAATGTTTATTGTTACTGTAATGTAGGTAGAAAGTTACGACTAAAAAGACTAAGTTACGAAAGTTATGACTCCATATACATAATTATGACTCCATATATAATTTAGTAGCTCTTTTTAACCATACATCCATAATTACAAAGAAAATATGTAAATATCCTAAGCGCAGCTACATACACAGTGAAATTTAAAGTATAAAATTTTCTTAAGCTTTTCAAATATCTACAGTCAAGGAAAAATATATACATGCTTGCAAAGTGCAAGCAATATTTGACAAAAAAGCAGAGCGGAGTTATACAACTGCCTGCCTGCTTAAGAAAATAATAATAACAATATCTATATAGTTATAGACACATGGATGTGTATTAGAGTGTCCCGTCAATGTATGGAAAAAAAAATTTTTTGAGCTACAGTTTCCCGAGAGGCATCAATTTTTTTGTAAATTTACACACATTCCGAAACGAGTAAAAAAAATTAAAATATATGTCATCTTTAGGGCTCTACCGCAGTGTAAAGATTTGATTTTTTTATATTTTTCCGAAAAAAAAAATAATATGCCAAAATATGTTTATATATAATTGAAGTATTTTTTTTTATAAAAATAAATTAAATAAAAAAAAAATAGGAAAAATATAATTTAAAAAAATCCATATTACATTAAATATTTTTTCTTCTCATTTTTAATTTTATAGCTTGTCTTAAATCTATATTGCATGAAAAATATCATTTTTTAATTTTCAGCTCAGGGAGCCGAATTAAAAAAAGTTTTTATTTTAAAACTTCAAACGATGGTAGAGCCCTAAAGATTTAGTCTAAATTTTTTTTTCTACAATTTATTTAGAGGCTTATGGTAGGTCTCGCGTAAAAAAGTCAAATTCGGGACACTCTAATGTGTATACATTATATTTAACATTATACATGCTTCACTAAGAAATAGATATGAACTGGAAGCATTTTTTATTTTGTAATATGCTTGTTGCTATGCCTACTTGTATAAAGAATCTTTTGACTTAGACTAAGCCAAAAAAATTGTACTACCTATGTAACACTGAAGCAGTAAAAAAAAGGGCTCTAAAGTGGTAAACACTGCTAATAGACAAGTATTATCAAACTGCAATTAGAATGGGATTCGAAAGTACTGTTGACACAATAGTGTATAAGTCAATCTAAGATATATTCATAGTTCTATTCACATGTACATATTTTAAGTGCAGACAATAGAGTAATAATAATCACTCACTACATTTATTAACAACTTTTTTCTTGGTAAATGGTGTCATTTGTTGTGTCAACAGTACTTTCAAATCCCTTTCTGATTCTGGTTTGATAATACCCAATGACATAAATTCATCACATTTTAAAGAACCCAGTTATGTGTATGAATTATGGGTAGATTGAAAAAAAATGTACATAATTATGGGCTTTCATGGAAACAAAATTTTACTTCACATTTTTGTGGTACAATGTTACCCATACAGTTTGTATGACTAACTTTCTTAACAATCGAAGTGATCATGATTTTTGTTTTCTTTAAGCCCTTAAATATATTTTTTTCGCAATCTTCCCTTATGGCAGCTGTTTTACAACTATATGTGACTAAGATATTGACTAAGTTAGAAAGCCTGTTAAAAGTATCCAACATTAGTTCCACAGTTCTGCAATCTTGTATTATTTGTTTGTATAAATGTCTGCTGTCTATGCAGTTATTTCAGTGTCTTTTCTGATATGAATTCAAATAAATTACTTTACCTTGCATACCCAACCCAAAAACATTTTTTTACATATCCGTCCATGGTTTAAATACTTAAATTTGTAAATATCGTTTTAGATCACCATACAACAACTTAAGGAAAAGGTCAGGGAGCAAATGGGCATTGAGATAAATCTGCAGCGCCTGATATTTTGCGGAAGAGTATTACAAGATGAAAAAAGACTATCAGATTATGGTATGTAACTGAAATGCTCATAATCATTGGTTCATTAAAATATTTTGTATTCGTATTATATTTTTAATTTCTAATATAAATAAAAGGCTAATAAATAGATATATAATATTTGTAGTAATTTGGGAGATAAATATTGTTTTTATGCAGCCATATTATACCTACTTAATATTTTTAGATGTACACGGCAAAGTAGTTCACCTCGTACAGCGCGCGCCTCCGAGCCCCGAGTCGCGGCACTCTACCTACTCCGCCAACAGCAGCGGGGCAGGCGCGGAGGGCGCCAATGCCAACTCGAACCAGGCTAGAAGGGTGAGGCTCAATCTGTAATAATCTGTATTAACAATAGTCATAGTCATAGTCATTTATTTATAATATTCTAAAAATTACATGTCAACAAGTTATTATACATTCAAAATGTTAAAATAAAAAGAAAAAACCTAATTACAGGGGACAAAGTCGAAATCGCGAAAAAAAAATCAGCTGTTTCATACATTTCGGCCGGCGTAATGCCGCCAATTTGTATGAAACAGCTGTTTTTTTTTCGCGTTTTCGACTTTGTCCTCATAGTAAAAGTTGGTCAGTATGACCTACACATTCACTACGTAGAATTTGAACGGTCGAAAAAAAAAACACCCTGTATAGTGTAAGTATATGATATGGCTTTCCCCACCATCAAGCTAAATCGAAGGATTTATGAATCTGACCCTTCGATCTTCAATGACCTAATGCAGTAGGGGCTTACATGGGACTCAAAAGTTCGTTTTCCCTTGAATAAATGAGATCTTCCTGAGGCAGTGAAATGTTTACTTTACAACGATAGGCGTTTAAATGGATTGCCTTGAGGTATTTTTCTTTTAACCCTTAGATGCATGGTATCACACATTTTAATTCTGAAATGACTTATGTAAACAATCGATGCCAATTAGAACTCTGTTGCTCAGTGTGTCAGTCGCAATTGATTACTTATTTCGACATGTGTCATTTCGGTCGTATCATTTATGATACTGTATGCACCTAAGGGTTAAATTAAGCTGTTGGTTTTCCAAATAAACATAGATAATAGGAAACACCTACGTCCAGCACTAGACTGAAATTGGTTTATTTGTTTTTATGATCACCCTCCAGCACCATGTAATTCAACTGTCTTAACCAACACCGTGACAGTGACTGTCCTGTGCGCGTATGGCTATGTATTCATTATACATTATATTCTAGGAGTTGAGAGCGGTAACAACGTTTATTGATGTTAAAAAAGTACTGCTAGATTTGTTATTATACATAGGTACAGCTTTTTTCTTTATATTAAACCGATTTTTATATTTCACGCAGCCTAACCCACTTGCCAGTATCATCAGAGAAGAGCAAGCGTCCACGTCGCCGACATCAGGTCGCCTGGACTTCATCCGTCTCATGGTGTCTGAGATCAAGACGTCTTTGGCGAGCCTGCAGGCGCAGGCTCAGGCTCAAGCTCAAGCTCAGGGCCAAGCTACTAATGGTGAAGCCGGCTCGGTAAGTCGCAGAAGCATAGCGCTTGGTACTCAAGTTCTGTAGATTTTAACCATCATCAACCGATACAGACCATTTATAATCAGAACCATACACCCAGGGAATTAATAAATCAGTTAAGATACTGGATATCTTGTTCACTTTCACTAAGGAATAATTCGATGCTGCCCAATTTGCCATATCGTACTTGGCTTATCATCACACAATTGCTTGGATGATTATTCATTGCTGTGCAGAATGTGTCTGTTGGAACAATACACTACTGTGACCTGACATACTGTTTATAATATGATTTCGTTGGTAATTTGTTACGCACGTGTAATGCATGCTTTACCCTATAGAACTTGTTTTACATAAAACAGTAAGTTAGCTTTGCTGGCAAAACGTGTTAGTTTGCATCGACACAAGACCTCGTAATAGAACTTGGTTGCCAGTAAAATTCTAGATTTATACTCTGTTTGGTTTGGTGTTTAAAAAAAAGGTAAACAATCTTGCAGTATCTTTTTATTGAAAACTACCAGTAGAAAATAAGTTACATAATATAACAAGGAAATACAGTGATTTACATTGTTTTTGATTCATTAAGTACCTAGTTTGGAATTTTATATGCATTTTTCAATGAAAAGATACTGCAAGATTGTTTACCTTTTTTTAAACACCAAACCAAACAGAGTATAGTTAGTTAACTTTTCGCTTGCTCTACCACTTTTGCTTGTAATATTTATGTGCATGCTTGTTGGAACAAAAGTATATGTGTGTTACCTTATGATATCGCGCCCCAATTCATCGGTATGGTGTGATAAGGAGCGGAATGAGCTTTCGTAAGTACGTATAAACATTTCAAGTAATACAAAATACATGCTTTCAATGTGTTTATAAAAACACGTTACAGATATCATGTTCATTACTAACTCATGTATATACCACAACGCGAAATTGGATATTTGAACAGTATGTAGAATAATGGTTATTTTTTTTAAATTAACAAACTACTTATTATTAATCTAGCGTAATACAAGAAATCGTTTAGCACTATCAATTTGCCCCAATACAAGTTACGGAGTTTTAGACCGCGGTTACTAACCCCCTTATTCATAAACGTCTGCTAACTTAACAAGCCGCTAATAATTGTTTGTCCCTTTCGGTCTTAAGAATGTATCAATAAGAGCAAAAAGGAGAAACAATTATTAGCGGTTTGTTAAGTTAGCAAACGTTTATGAATAAGGGGGTAAGTCTTCATAGTTTCAATCGAAAGTGTATCTGGTACTGAACCGGTTTTTAAAATATATCTGTTCTTACGAAACTTCGACGTATTGTTTTGACGTTATTTTTATTTATATAAAATAATCACATTTTTTATAAAAGAACAAACAATGACAATCAGTGACAATGATAAACAAATGACAGAAAAAATAGCAGTCATTGGGTCGACGCATTTTAAAAACAATAATAAAACAAATAAATTAGTAATCGTAATAGAATATGGGTTTGATGATTAGTTTCAGTATATCTAGTTTCAAATACTCAAAATTTTTATAGCTTCATTATTCGGTATATGCAACTTTAAAATGCGGCGACACGATTACTTTTGTAAATGGCATTTTGAGCGCGTAATACCCCATATTTAGTTTAATGAGTACGTTAAGAACAAATGTAATGTGCCTACTATAGGAGAGTACAGCTGCGTCGGGCAGCGGCGAGGGCAATGTCGAGAGTATGGAAACCGATCCCACACCAGGCGCCGCTCAGGATGAGGTAACGTACAGACGCCAACACACTTCATTGACCATTCGTTACTTCTATTTTAATATAGAAATGGTGAATAAGGGGTCAGTTAACTGTGTCGGCGATGGTATTTGTGGTCTAGAAATCTATTTGTCAACGTGACAGTCGAAAAGAGGACTTACTATCTTTTTCAAATGTATCTAAGTATGAACGTATGACGTACACCAAAACTGTGAATGAATATTGTGTGATATCTAACTATCACTGACAAATTGATTACACTAACTGTACCATAATAGTTTTTTCAAGTTTGAGTAGTGCATGTGTTAAATAAAGTATTTGATCTCTACTCTAATAGAATGGGACGAAATAAACCATTTTGACATTACAAGATTGCAAAAATGAAACTATTCTGATTTTATTATTTATAATTGAAACTATTCTATTTCGCAAATTAGTCGTTGTATGAGTAAATGTCAAATAAGTGCCTAAGCATAACCTAACTAAATAATTGTAACTTAACCGAACATAACCATAGTTGTTGTTTCATATCAAAATCACGGTGTAAAATGGTTCCTTTCAAAACCTTGTGCACACGTCGCATGTCAGAAATTACTTGTGTCAATACTTTTGTGCACGCTAATTTAGTTCTTGATACCCAATGTAAGAGATATTTTAATGAGATTCTGTACACCTTCAGGTTTTTTTTATTTTTTTTCATTTATTATTAATTTTATACGTATACCTGTACGTGAGATTGTGAGACAAATTACCTCAAACAACGGACTAGTAGTATGAACACTAAACAATTCCTTGACACGCTCGAAAGGTATTTTAATCAGATAATAATAATAATAATAAATAAAATAATAAATAAAGCTAACGGGGGGAGGGGGGTGTAAAGGTCCTTATTTTTATTTTTTCATAAATAACTCGTAAACCGTGGCTTATAGCAAAAAACGTTCTAGTACATAAGTAATCTATATAAAATTCTCTACAAAAAAGATATATGAATGTTTCCTTTGGGATCAATGTGTCATGAGATAAGAAAGCACGAAGATGGACACTAAAGAAATAAACACATTTGTTTAAGTAGGTATGGCACATACAGAATGCTCGCGAGCATTCCAAAAAATTTTACTGACCATATTTAGAGTCTTTAATGTAATATAAAATTTCCTGGATTCGGCTTGGTTTCAGAAATAATCAACCTTTTTTTCGAAATAAGTTTTTCGACGTAACTCGTCATAAAACTTCTTTTTGATTACAATGCTACCACAATATGTTTTAATATTACCACACCTATTTCCTGGCAATCAAAAAATGGGAATAAACTTCACGAAATAACCAGTCCCTAAAAAAATTATTAAAAAAATATTTTTTACAAATTGTTGTCACGATAAAAAGTACTGGAAATGTGAAAAAGTATTCAAAAACTCTAAAATAAAAGAGAAAAAAAATTTTTTTTTGATGCTCTTTGACATTAGGTATCATAATCATTTTTGTTTATTTTGATATCTAGAATGCATACTTAAAATATTTTGTAATGCTCGCACCCGGGCGCGCCCTGTATGCTTATTTGTAAAAATAAAATTCCTAATTATCTTCTAAACCTAAAATATTCTTATAATCATCGTCTTAAGATTTTAACTATGCATTTTAGACATCAAAACAAACAAAAAATATTATGAGACCTAATGACAAATACCACCAAAAAAATTTTTTTTTCTTTTTTTTTAGTCTTTTTGCATACTTTTTAACATTTCCAATACTTTTTATCACAACAACAATTTGTTAAAATTATTTATTTTAAATTTTTTTTAGGGACAGGATTTTTCGTCAAGTTTATTCCCATTTTTTGATTGCCAGGCAAAAGGTGTGGTAATATTAAAACACATTGTGGTAGCATTGTAATCAAAAAGAAGTTCTATGACGAGATACGTCGAAAAACTTATTTCGAAAAAAAGGTTGATTATCTCTGAAACCAAGCCGAATCCAGGAAATTTTATATAACATTAAAGACTCTAAATATGGTCAGGAATTGAGCATTAAAATCTTTTGGAATGTTCGCGAGCATTCTGTATGTGCCTTACCTACTTAAACAAATGTGTTTATTTCTATAGTGTCCATCTTCTTGCTTTCTTATCTCATGACACATTGATCCCAGAGGAAACATGCATACTTCTTTTTTGTAGAGAATTTTATGTAGATTACTTATGTACTAGAACGTTTTTTGCTACAAGCCTCGGTTTAAGAGTTATTTACGAAAAATTAAAAATAAGGACCTTTACACCCCCCTCCCTCCGTTAGCTCCACCCCTAACCACCAGTACTTTTAGTACATGGTTTTAAACACCATTCCCTACAACTATACCAAAATTCGCTTATACACGAATTATTTCCCCCGATAGGCAACTTTTGGTTTTCGTTAGGTGGGCTAAGATGTTAACAAAGCTGAATGTGTTTCATGCTTAAACGAAACTAATGTTTAGTTATTTAAATAGTATACTAACCCCATACAACTGTTTATTTTGAAAGATATTACTTATTTTCTTTAATGGTTTAAAATAGATCTAACGTTAATGTAAGATGACTAAGATGTTCAATGTAGAATGAATGATGTATGAAGAATGTGATGTGCTGAGCACCTATACAGCCTTAGATTAATTGTAATTATATGACTTGATCGTTGCGAGGGTATTTTGTTTTCCCCTTACATTACTAATGTAAATATTAAACTTTCTAGCAATTCATGCAAATAATTAAGCCACTTAAACCTTCCTATAATTTAATATATTTATATTAGAAGTGCGTGCGATTCTCAGGGGCTATTTAGTGGCACGAATGACTGGCCTGGCTACGGCAATACTTGACTAATAGTGCATCATTTTAGGGCGATTCTACACTGGACGAAGCCGGTGAAGCAGCGCCAGATTCAGCGGCGCGAGCACAACATGCACGTCGCAGGTTCGTTCACATGTAACATTGATATAAGGAAGTGATGATGTATCGTGATAAGGAAAATGTCTTATAGTGCCAGTTGTCATGACCAGGCAGCGGAACTTTGGTACCGATGACAGACGTATGACGTAGCGGCTGCATACAGAGTGTTTTTATCTAGATGATAGATAATCATAAATCACTATCAGAACCGTGATATAACAATAGGAAAGGATTATTCACTAAATCCCCCCCCCCCCCTATTCATAAACGTTAAACTTTTTAAGCAAGACGATAAGTATTGTTTGTCCATTTCCGTCTTATCAATATAGACATAAGACCGAAAAGGACAACAAACAATACATTCATAAACATTCGTATAGACATGTTGATAAGACCGAAAGGGACAACCAATACTTAGCGGCTTGCTTAGTTAGGAGATGTTAATGAATGAGGAGAATAGTCTCGTCGTAACTTGGCTTCGATATTTAGATGTACTTTATTCAAAGATGTTTATGAATAAAGGCCTGGCCATGACATTGGTCTAAGGCCGGCTTAGCGGAAAACCATACTTGCGAGAGGGAGTTCCCATATCGGCATAACACTCCAACTTATTCGCGGTTACGCTCGCCGCCGGTGGCCTTAGATCAATGTCGTGGCCAGGCCTTAAGGCTTGTTCACGAAATAAAGTAGCCATTACTGTACAATTCTTTTTTTTTATGAGACCATACCTTAGTATGGGTGTTATTACAAAGAAGGGCTCTTTGCCTATCTTCTCGGATGCTGTGGTTGATATTTATATCAATTTCTCCATAATTATGGACTTTTATTTGAACTTCTGGTTTAAAGTAGTGTTTCTTCTTATTTTACCATTTTGGGTCATATAGTTTCCCAATGGGTCTTAACTAAATTACAATAGCGATACAATAATAAACTGTAAATCTCGTGTCTACAATTTTTATCAATTATTTCAAGACTAACATTGTTGAAATCGTCTCGGAAGTTCGCGCTTTTTTGGGTGTGAACTTTTGCATTAAGCATTATCTGAAGTTATTTTGATTTTGAGGCCTTTTCAGCGAGTGCTTTTGGATATTGTATTGTTAAACACAGAAGAATCAATTTACAGTCCCATGGCTGTTAGAACTACATGGGACTGTTGCGTAACAGTAGAGACTGATTTTACGATGGCTACTTTCTTTCGTGAACAAGCTTTAAGGGGGTTAGATGCTTTTGGGGGATTATTGATTGTACTTTGTACTCAGAAGCTACCGCGCCATACGAGCACTGCGCGCTCGGCATTCACGGCCACGCGACCTCGGCCAGCTGATGGAAGAGCTGGAGGCGCTCCAGGAGCAGTTCGCGCCGCACCGCGCGCAGTACACCCGGCTGCTCATGGCCGCCAGCAGCGCCGAGGTAACTGTCGCCTGTTGTACGAGTTACCGCGCCATACGAGCACTGCGCTCGGCATTCACGGCCACGCGACCTCGGCCAGCTGATGGAAGAGCTGGAGGCGCTCCAGGAGCAGTTCGCGCCGCACCGCGCGCAGTACACCCGGCTGCTCATGGCCGCCAGCAGCGCCGAGGTAACTGTCGCCTGTTGTACGAGTTACCGCGCCATACGAGCACTGCGCTCGGCATTCACGGCCACGCGACCTCGGCCAGCTGATGGAAGAGCTGGAGGCGCTCCAGGAGCAGTTCGCGCCGCACCGCGCGCAGTACACCCGGCTGCTCATGGCCGCCAGCAGCGCCGAGGTAACTGTCGCCTGTTGTACGCGGAGTTACCGCGCCATACGAGCACTGCGCTCGGCATTCACGGCCACGTGACCTCGGCCAGCTGATGGAAGAGCTGGAGGCGCTCCAGGAGCAGTTCGCGCCGCACCGCGCGCAGTACACCCGGCTGCTCATGGCCGCCAGCAGCGCCGAGGTAACTGTCGCCTGTTGTACGCGGAGTTACCGCGCCGTACGAGCAGTTTGCGAGGAAAGTAAAACACATTTTCACTGCAATTTACACAACGGAGTTGTCATAAAGCGAAAGAAGAAAAATATATAACCAAACCTGCCAACTCATTTTTTAATTTTTTTTTTCATTTTCAACCTGAGATCAGAGTTTCAGTTATCTATTTAATGTGATTTACTAAATTTAATGACAGAAAATACATAATTCTAATATTGTACTTAATATAAATAAAATAATATAACAAGTTTTGTCAGCTATACTATTTTATTTCTCAGTAAAATTGTGCAATGTTTTAACTGTTTGGCTGTTGGGACCGATTACCTTAGCCTTAGAAAAAATAATTACTTGCTCTAGACCATAACATGCAATTTTATGTCGTCTACGCGCGACATAAAGGTGCACTTTTTGAGCATGAGAAGTGAAAAGTGACTTTATTTTATACTATGTAGTGATTCATATGAATGTTCCCAAACAGCCGCCGATCTACACAGAAGAGGAGCGACAAAGCGCGCAGCGCACCGTCGACATAGTGTCGGACATCATGCACAGCTTCGCGCACGCGTACCACGCGGTCAGCGACATCAACTTCCAGGTCGGCCAGCGGAACCCGCGCCTCACCTCCGAGGCGTCTGTGATGAGGCACCCTCTGCCCATGCAGGTACTTTACTATCAAACCGCGATTAGAATGGGATTGGAAAGTACTGTCATAGTGTCGGACATCATGCACAGCTTCGCGCACGCGTACCACGCGGTCAGCGACATCAACTTCCAGGTCGGCCAGCGGAACCCGCGCCTCACCTCCGAGGCGTCTGTGATGAGGCACCCTCTGCCCATGCAGGTACTTTATTATCAAACCGCGATTAGAATAGGATTCGAAAGTACTGTCATAGTGTCGGACATCATGCACAGCTTCGCGCACGCGTACCACGCGGTCAGCGACATCAACTTCCAGGTCGGCCAGCGGAACCCGCGGCTCACCTCCGAGGCGTCTGTGATGTGGCACCCTCTGCCCATGCAGGTACTTTATTATCAAACCGCGATTAGAATGGGATTCGAAAGTACTCTTGACACAACATCTAGGATGTATAGTTATCTTCTAGTTAAGAGATTTTCATACAATATTAGATTAATTATTCACTCACTACATCTACAAACAACAATTTCCTTGGTAAATGTTGTGTCATTTGTTGTGTCAACAGTACTCTTGAATACCTTTCTGATTCCGGTTTGATAATAGCTTAGATAATCTTTATTTTTTTGTTATGTTCCTGAATGCGGGTGCTTAAAAATGTAAGACCTTACCTATTGGTGTACAACTTCATTGCGTAATCAATAGCTGTAAACTTGAAATGACGTATGTAATTTATCTTATGAATTATGATTTACCAGAGGTACAAGTAAATTCACCAAAGCGAATCACGAATGGATCGAGTAAGTGACAGAAAGTATTATCTGTGGAAGCTTTGGTGAATGGACCTGTATCTCAAGAAGTTTATGAATATGTTAATTATACTCTGTTCAACAACCTTAGGCAGTAAAAAAGGTCGCAAATTCATATTTTCTCTTTTTCTCTGGAAGACTCATTTTACGCTAATACGTTTTTTAAATATTGCTATCTTTTTCTACTGACAAGTAAGTCGGTCAGTCATAGTCTCATAGTGCATAATTGTATGTATGCACTTTTTGAACAGAAAGCCTAGGTAACCTACTTCCTTTGATATTCACTCCATTTTTTTGTAATATCGCAGCAGGCACACATTAACGTGGTCCAGTCTAACCGCCGCCAGCCGGGTCAGAACGGCACCGTCCCGACCGGCGCCGGCCTAGCCACCGGCACCACCGCTACCGCCGGCCAAGCCACCACAACCGCCACCGCTACCAGCGCCACAAACGTCACCACTGCGACCGTCACCAGCGGCACTGCCACCGCCACCAGTGCAAGCGCAACCACCCCCGCGCCCACCGCGACTCTTACCAACCCCACTGACGCACCTGACCCTAACGCAGGCAGGAACTCCACACAACCTACCGTCAACATAAACATACAGCCAGACCCGATCACTTACCAAGTGGAGATCGAGACCAGAGTGCCGATAGCGTTCGCTCTCGAGAATGCTTTATTGAACGGGTTGACGGGCCACGCCCAGCCCGGTGGTAACCCGCCCGCGCCGGGCAACCCGCCGCAGCCGCCGCCGGACGGACCTACTCCGGGCAACCAGGGCAATCAGGGCAACCAACCGCAACAGCCTAGGCGCCAAGTGCTTTTCGGTAAATATACACTGAGTCTAATGCGATTTATACGATATGCCTCTCTGTTATTCAACATTTTGCTGAAAAAAATTACTAAAAACATGTTGTTACTAGGTGATTCAATAAAATTTATATTAACTCATCAATTGATAAAAAAATATTAGGTGTTGTTATTTCAGTTGTGTAGAATCTTTATTGGCTATTTCACAATCCTAGAATAAAACAGATCTGTCAGATGAATCAAATTTAGATGCAAACAGTATTTACTCAAAATGCTTGATATTTTTAGGTTAAGGATATATTCGTGATGTAGGTATGTATAAAGTTCGTAGATCTCGAATATACTCTTTACATTAAAATACATGTTTTGAGTAAAGTATATTGAACTAGGTGTTCGAAATGTTAGCTGTCCTTTCCTTTTATATACCTGGAGTCGCTCAGAGGGCAGTGACTATTTTATCTGACAAATATTTTTATGTGACGATTGTGAAACAAGCCGATTTCGTTGTCTGTATTACAAATATCGATGCTTGCAGTATTACAAATATCAATCTTTCTAGAGTAACAGGGGCACAGGTACACAACATACATCGACGTCGTGTTTATATCGATCTGTTTGTCGTAGATTTTGAGAATTTGTTCCGTGGCCTAGGCCAGAACGGCGGTCTCGGAGGCGTGGAGGTGGTGATGAGTATGGAGGAGATCCCCAACGGTCAGATCGTGGGTTCGGTTCCCGCGAGCCAGGCGGCGCCGCGCTCGGAACCAACGCAGGCCGGTGGAGTGCCGCAGGCCGACGGCGGAGGTAATGCTCCCCACATCTTCGGTGCTGACAGTTAGTTGTTCATTTTAATTTTATTATTCATATTTTTATTTATAACCTTGGGTGAGCATATGGAAGGCAATGTACAGTCAAGGAAAAATGTTTAGCACTTTGCGGTTCAAGTACAGTCACCACATGGGAATGTTGAGCCACTTGGCAATGGATGCAATTTGGTCGTGTAATATTATGTATTATATAATTACCTGTCAGTGACAGCCGTTAAAAGGAAAGTGAACGAAATTAACATCGGGGCTCTGAAGTTAGATTGACGTCTCCAGGTCTAAAGCGGATGTTATAACGTAACTATAGTAACGTCAGCTTCCGGAAAAATAGCGAACAATCATTGGTTAAACATTTTTGTTATTACGTAACCATGGTAATGTCATATGTCTGAAGAATACGCGAGCGGTCATTGGCTAACCGTAGCAACGACCGCCCCATTGGTCAGCATAGTTCGGCCGAAGTCGTGATACCAGCCTCATAAGAGTTCGGAACCCGATTTGTATTATTCGACCAAGTTGCGAACAGTGGCAAGTGGCTCAACAATCCCGTGTGGTGACTGTACAACAATTTAGTTGTGTTATAAGCAGGGCCCGTAATTTTCATGCAGATGACATCAATTTGACGTCACGCTCCATTTAAACCACTAATTGGAGTTCGAGGCCAAAGAAACTACGACAGATGCGTTACTGTCAAATCTGTCAAAGTCTCTTATGTCATTGTCAAATAAAGTTTTCAGGTTTCGACAACCTTTTTGTCATTAATGTTTTTTATTTAAAATAATTCGTAATTAAAACATTACATACCACTGTAATGTTTGTACACCTTTTTGTTTAATATGGCTGTCACAACTAGAATTACCTTAAAAACACATAAATACCTAAAAACTTTTATTTTCTTTCAACTAACATTGATATGACAAAATTTTATCGTAAAGAACTTAAAATGATAAGAGCCTACGTTTCAAAGCCTATTTTAAAAAGAAGTTAAATTATTACCAGTGAACACAAACAACAGCGTGCCATATTTATTAAGACAGTATGGTTAAATTACTAAGTGAGCCCCTGCCTTATCACGGGTTAAAATTATGGGAAAGAAATTTGGAAAAGTAAAATGAGAGTATTTTTTGTATTTTATTTTTTATTTGTCTTCTTTATCACTTATCCTCCTGAGTCCTGGGTAAAAATCGAGTGGCCTCCCATAAAAGCTAAGCAAGAGTCCTTTATAACCAGTCCATCAGTGTTGAGTCCTGAACTTACTGACGCTTATTTTAAGGTTTAAAATGCCTTTGTCAGATTTTTGTTGGAACAAAGTTGGTTATACGTTATACTATATACTCTAAGAGGTATATTTTAAGCATTTTCTTTTACTAATTATTTGGGCGTCATAAAGGCCTCTCGGCTTTTATGTGACTAATATTATATGTACAATGTTTTTTTTATCTGGCGAATATGTGTCATTATGTACGAAATCAAGTGTATCTTTGAAAAATAAAATTTTACGAATACGAAATGTGAACATAAAGCACGCTACAAAGTAATATTTTGGAATTTCCTAAACATATGCAGAAATAGGGTTTTAATTTATGTGTGGTTAAATTGTTGTACCAAATGTTATTAACAGTGATCGGATTAGGTAGTGCCATTTCGGGTGAATGACCTTAAACATTATACTTAACATGGATAAGCCTCGGGATCCTGGGACTTGTATTTTTTTACAGAACATTTTCTTGTTATGTCATAAATTGAAGAAACATGAAAAAATAAAAGGATTTTGTAATTGTGAATACATCTTTTATTTGATGTTTTTATAGCTGCTACTAACAGTAGTAGAAGCAAAACAATTATTAAAGAAAATTCTATGACTGTTCTACTTTATACCACCAGAACCTCAGCCCAGTTAGAACGAAATCAAAGACCAGTGAGATCGGCCAAAAGAGTCCCAATAAGAGCGTCTCAAAGTCCGGTAAAGAAGTAAAAATGATAGATTAAATCAATTATTTAACTACGAGTATGAAATTAACAACTAGAAAAATATTAATAAACGCACACATATAACAAAATTAGCTATTGTGGAAAAAAAACCTTAAAACCATGTTCGATAAGTAAAATTAGATAAATTTTTATCAATATCAAATTGAAAGTAAACAAAATAACTATAAAATTGTAAATTTTAGAACAAAAATTTTACTTTTCATATTAAATGTCGGGCTTAGAAGTTATGTCCACACTAAGATAACGTACCTAAGTCCCGCGAAATGGCACTACCTAATCCGATCACTGGTTATTAACACCTGAGGTGATACAAGCGCAATACCAACTTTGTTACTAATAATTGCGGATAATTAAATTTTATTAAAATATCTTATATTTACGTGAAAATAAGTAAATAATATTGTTTCTATAAATTAAAGAATTAAAATTACCAATAAATAAGATATCTCAACGCCTGTTCTTAGAAAATAAGGATTTACTAATGTAAGGACATTTTATTACTGTGGCAATATTTTCATACTATCTTTGGCCTCGAACTCCAATTACTGGTATAGGGTGATCCCAAATAGTTTTATTGTGAATTATTAATCGTTAGTCGTCAATCATTTTAATCATGTACAAATGACTTCAAAATGTATATTTACTCGTGAAATAAATAATACCTACTTGATACATGCTTTACGTTAAAGAGCAATTCTGTTTTCTATGTAATTATTGAAATGTGTTAACAATAACATTTAATAAAATGTATGTATAAAACAAGTCAAATAGTTTTATTTATGTTTCACGTATCAAGTAGGTATTATTAATTTCACGTGTAAATATACTACTTTTGGTGTTATTTGTACATGATTAAAATGATTGACGACTAATGATTAACAATTATCAATAAAACTATTTGGGATCACCCTAAATGGAGCATGACGTCAAATTGATGTCATCGGCATGAAAGTTACGGGCCCCGGTTATAATTGTAAAGTGAGCCATAAACTGCTGAACGTTCAATTTCCTCGACCGTACTATCGACAACATTCCTGACCCACTCTGTATATCCAAGTGAACGTGACGTTATAATTGGGTCGATCACTTTGTTACTCGTTGTGTACAGTTTTATTCAATTACATTTGGATTAAAATTACAAATATTTTGACAGTTACGAGTACATGGCCTTTCAATAGTGGGTCACCCACTTATCATGATACCAGAGCATGCAGGATAATTTGTTCTAGTAAACTATGCAACTTCTGGCCCCTGTATGATGTGGCAGAATAACAACAAATAAAAAATTGATGGGCTCTATTGTAACAGTCATACAATTTGACCTTTAATGTTACTATGACATGATTTTATATGTTTTATAATCCGACTGAAACCAAATTTTATATTTTCATAGTATATTATTTAATAACTAGATATTTCTGTACTCATCAGTATAGTATATTTGGTTGACAAATAACGCCCTGGAAAGCTACATAGATACTACTTACTATTTAACATTGTTTATGTGGTGGCAGGGAAATGATTAAGTATTATCAATTATCTCAAAAGTAATCTGTTATGTCAGCTATACATGAAATTTATATTATAAGTCAGAGGGCCTAGTGTAGGTAATAACTTATAAATAACGTCTCGATCGCGTTTACGTTTTTCCTCGCCATTTCATACAAATGACGATGAAAACGTAAACGCGATCGAGACGTTTTTTATAAATTATTACCTACACTAGGCCCTCTGTTGCACGGTAAAGCTCAGCGAACTAATGACTATTAATTATTGAATATCCTTGAATAAAAATGTGTTCTCCAGTCTACCTCGGCGGTATGCCTTGGGGAGGAGCTCCGAGCGCGGACCTACTTCAGAACATCGTGTCGTCGGTGATTCGGCAAGGACTCTTGCCGGGCGGGGAGGCTGTAGCGCTGCAAGTGGCGCACGCTATGCCCAACGCTGGGCCTGATCAGGCGCAGCCGCAGAACGGACACACTCCGGGCAGACATGGTAACTATCAGCTGTCCACACCCCGGACATGGTATCAGCTGTCCACATCCACGGACAAGGTAGCAGTCATAGCCGCAGAACCGACACACTCCGGGCATAAACGGTAACTATTAGCTGTCCACACCCCGGACATGGTATCAGCTGGTCACATCCACGGACAAGGTAGCAGTCATAGCCGCAGAACGGACACACTCCGGGCAGACACGGTAACTATCAGCTGTCCACACCCCGGACATGGTATCAGCTGTCCACATCCACGGACAAGGTAGCAGTCATAGCCGCAGAACCGACACACTCCGGGCATAAACGGTAACTATTAGCTGTCCACACCCCGGACATGGTATCAGCTGGTCACATCCACGGACAAGGTAGCAGTCATAGCCGCAGAACGGACACACTCCGGGCAGACACGGTAACTATCAGCTGTCCACACCCCGGACATGGTATCAGCTGTCCACATCCACGGACAAGGTAGCAGTCATAGCCGCAGAACCGACACACTCCGGGCAGACACGGTAACTATCAGCTGTCCACACCCCGGACATGGTATCAGCTGTCCACATCCACGGACAAGGTAGCAGTCATAGCCGCAGAACCGACACACTCCGGGCAGACACGGTAACTATCGGCTGTCCACACCCCGGACATGGTATCAGCTGTCCACATCCACGGACAAGGTAGCAGTCATAGCCGCAGAACCGACACACTCCGGGCAGACACGGTAACTATTAGCTGTCCACATCCCCGGACAAGATAGCAGTGATAACCTCAGAACAGACACACTCCGGGCAGACACGGTAATTATCAGCTCTCTACACCCCCGGAGACAGCACAGTCATAGCAAGGTTGGGTGGTCAACCCCGATAAGTCAAGCAACCCGGTTTTTAAAATACGAATATTGATGTGAGGTTGATATTTCAATGAAAAAATATCTTCACTTAACGGGACCACGCAACCCTCGATAGAGTGATTCGGCAAGGACTGTTGCGATGTTGTGGGGCAGCTCGTCTCTCCTGCATTGGACCGGATACAACCTATCATTGATCCGCGGAAGTGCTATTATAAGACAAAATTTTACTAGTCGTAATCTAAACTTCATTATGGTCGCTAACCGACTTTTCCAATACAAACATCTCCAGAACGAGAAGCCGGCCTGATTTTAATATTTGTTAGTAAATAAGTACCGCAAAAGGGCGCGTAACTAAGATTTTTCAATCGCTAACGCTTAACCACAAATTGAATTCAGAAGAAGCCCTCGCACTAATAAAAAAGAGTCTAAGAAAGAGACGGAGAGAGAAACCGATACGCTACTAAGCGTTGGTATTTTTGCACTTTAGTGAATTAAAAACGCTGATAAACGATCCATATGCAAATGTTCTGTTTCGATCATTATACCTGTCGTAAATATTGCATTCGTCAACACAAGGCAAATACCTTAACTGAATTGTTTCTGAACAGCTAATCTACACCTGCGACGCGCCACTACCACCACCCGAGCTCACGCTGTCACCCTGAACAACTTCATCTATGATAGATTCCTGCTTTGTGTCAGCCCTCACGCCCGCCGTCGTCTCCTTAGGCGCAGGTACGCCATTAACAGTACTATTTAAAAATCGTATTCAGTTAGTCGTAACGTAGATAATCGAAGAGCTTTGCTTAATTCGTAAAGTATACATGATACTGAGAATAGCTTTACTATACCGAGATTGGCGCATTACACATTTCAGCATCACAAAAGGTTAGGTTTACATTTGATCATGAATGAATTCGAGTATACTCTCAAGAATCGAAAGTATGTATTCTTTCTTTTCTCAAAAATGTCCGGAGAAGTTGACAATATGCTATTCTTAGCTACCACATCTCCCAAAATGGTCAGTTTATCCGTTAAACACATTATACGCCATGCACAAGAACTTAATTAATATGCCAAAAGATCCGATCCAAAGAAGCAAATCTAAGCCTTGCCTAAATGTGTAAAAGTTACGTTGACTACTGACGTCATGTCACCTAAAGGTGTACTATTATAGGCTCGACCTCTAAGGATACCTTTAGTTGTTCTTGCCGTTCAAAAGGTTCTACTAATATTATCTATTCTAGCCGTCTACTAAGCCTCTCCTATGCATCGACAGTGCTGTACTATCAACAAAATTTAATCCTGACCCACCAAAAAACCTTGTCATAACATCATATCATTAAAAGTCAAATTGTACGATTTCGACGGTTAATACAATTTTATTTATTTATAATGTCATAATGACATTGTTCTACGGTGGGTTAGGGTTAAATTTTGTCGATAGAACTATTAAATATTTACTTACAGATGTAGTGTAAAATCCTTTTCCTTCGACATTTCGAATTTATATTGCTGTCACAATTAAATTAAGTATACACTGTACTGAAGCTAATTGAGACACGGATACTAAATCGGACATTTCCGTGTAAATACGAAGGCACTACATCTAAGTGCGTAGCCAAGTTGCCAATCGCAAACGCTCAATCGTGAATCATGAACGAAAGGCACCTAACTGTCTATGTACACTAATAAATTGGAAAGAGTGACAGATAGAGTAAACTACGAATTGGGTTTGAGACTGGGCTACACACTCTGTACCTCCTTAGCCTGCGACCATATATAACATGGACGTCTAACGCCAGCACAAAAATGCTCCCAAAAGCAATTGTTCGATTGTGCTAAGATGGGCAGGACATAGCGCTTTTCTTAACACCGCGCATATTTCGGCGCAACATCTTTGACAAATGTTTAAAGAATATCGCCAATCAAAACGTTGATGGACCAATCACAACTATTTTTAAATGGCGGTTTAAGTTTTTATAGGTTGATATTGACATTCATTACCGTGATGCATTGAAGAGGGGGTGACAGTTGTCAATTAAAATTCAGGACCGTTTTTGATAGGCAATTTAATATAGCGTGCGGCTTCTATGTTTTATTTGTTCGTAGTCCTTAGCTCTTTAGCTTTCTAATCTGAGGAATATTGTCCAGGGAGCAACAGCAGCACCAGGCCGCAGCGCACGCGCGCGCCCGCGCCGACCGCGCCGCCGCACAGAATATCGAGGTGCTGCGCGAACGCAACCCCAACTTCACGCAGGTGAGCCGTTAGACCCGCTATACACGTACAATCAACAACAGACTTGTGAACACAGGCAAAATGCCAAAAACATGTAAACAGAACTTTATTGAATGGACATAAAGGTGTGTATACATATTTCTGACACTTTGTCTGTATCCACAGCTGTGTTGTCGATTGTACAGCTTTAAGAAGTCCGTCTCGTACAGTCGACGACACATTACGGTTTAGGTGCCAAAAATATATTTACACGACTTTCTTGCCTTGACATTAAGGTCGTGTAAACATATTTTTGGCACCTAAACCGTAATTATATCTTTGACGTCGACTGTACAAGTTCTTGCAGTCGTCCTGCAGTTCCCGTACAAAGTGACTGGTTGAAGCGGTCCGTGTATGGTCTGTCTTACTGTCACTATGTGGAAATGGAACACTACACAAGTACACACTAATAAAATTGATGTTAATATTGATTTTCAATTCTATTTTTTCTTTCATTTTCAACAGGGCGTATTTCCAATTTGTAAATAGAAATCATTTACATTTCACTACGTGGGTTAATACGTAGGTATCATATATTAAAAATATATTAAAAAATCAGATGTCTTATACCGACGTCCGAGGTAGTTAACTTAAATATTTTTCTTTGGTATACCAAGATAAACCACATATCTCTTTTCGGAAACCTGTGAAGGAAATCATGATTTATATCTTTTGTTTTTTGTTGCAGAACCATATTCAAACCATGCTAGATTTGTTGCACAGTGAACCAGGGCGCGCTTCGTTCACAAATGCTTTCTTCGTGGCTGTGGTAAGTAAACAATATTAACAAATAAGCCTTAAAAGTGTATGACAATGACAAAAGTTCGTTCGATCTTTGAATTGAAACTAGCTAGACTAGAGTAATTTAAAAATAAAAACTTAAACGGTACGAACTGCTGCGCGCTATAGTGTTAGTTAATACAAAGCTAGGGTCTCAGAAACACTCCCCGCCGATGCAATAATTTGAACCGTTATAATATTTGTTCATGATTTCGATGTGTGTTTGAGAAAGATTCCTTACTGACCAACATGACTAAAAGATTCATGCTTTATATTACGCGATCAGACTAGATTTGTATCCTAAAAAGTCTGTTGACTTAAATTAACGATTGTTTGTATCTAAACGACTCGGGACTGACTTTTTTATTGAAAATATTGACTTCAGAAAGAAATATCTTAAAGGTCCCATATTCTTTTTGAAAGACCTATTCAATGATACCTCACACTAAAGAAATACAGTATAAAAAATCACTCCTACTTCCCGTTTTATTTTATTATACCGTATTGTGGGCATGATTAATATCTATGCCTATACTAAATTGCAAATTTCTATGCTGCGGACACACGGACAGACAGATGGCGAAACTATAATAAGGGTTACCAGTTTATTACGTAATGGAACCCTAAAAAACAATGTCGTCTGTACACTTGTGCTGCGACTGCGGCTGCTATAATTTGCGTTTATGCCCAGGCCCGCCACCAGTTCCTAACGGAGCCGATGCAGATAGTGTCCGGCGAGCCGGCCCTCGTGCCCAACGAGTTCCAAGCGCTGCGGCAGATGCTGCGAGTGTACCTCCAGGAGCTGCTGGTGCGCTCCGGCGGCGTGCACAGCGACCACACCTTCGAGACCGTCGCTGGGTTCCTCGTCGATGAGCAGCGGGACTTCCTCTCCAGAGTGGTTAGTAGTTCCCATATTTTAACACGTAGCGCTACAACGCTGCCATTTCACCGCTCCATAGTGGCGGCCATGTATCAAAAACCCTCATTACAATAAGGACTAACCACTAGGGTGTCCAATATTTTACGAATTTTAGAAATTAATAACCAAACCCCGGATGACGGGAGCAAAAATGCGTTTGTCACTAGTGCTTAGTTAAATATCGACTAATCTATCGACATCCATTCTGAACGATTTTTTAATTTGAAATTTATAGATTATCTAATTATGTTTCCCTAGTAGTTCCACTTCTTTTCCAGACATCAAAAATATATAAGATTTTTAATATGAATTCGCCAATTTTTTTAATCAACACATTGCAATATTTTTTGTGAATAATTTCGCCTTGAGGATGTAAAAGTAATCTTAACAAGTGCACTTCGACATTCAAGTTGCTTTTTAGGCTTTAATTTTGGTTTTGTAACTGTCATATGGTACTAGGTATTGTTGACATATTATTGTTTATCAATTTTAGATCGCAATGTCTCTGATTACGTACGGTTGCATATATTACCATTGATCAATACATTTCTAATTCATAAAATGTTGGTATGGATGTCGATAGAATAGTCGATATTTAACTAAGCACTAGTGACAAACGCATTTTTGCTCCCGTAATCCGGGGTTTGGGTATCACACATTTTAATTCTGAAATGACTTATGTAAACAATCGATGCCAATTAGAACTCTGTTGCTCAGTGTGTCAGTCGCAATTGATTGCTTATTTCGACATGTGTCATTTCGGTCGTATCATTTATGATACTGTATGCACCTAAGGGTTAACACCTAACGCTACAACGCTGCCATTTCACCGCTCCATTGTGGCGGTCATGTATCAAAAACCCTCATTACAATAAGGACTAACCACTAGGGTGTCCAATATTTTACGAATTTTAGAAATTAATAACACATACCTCAAATCGGTTTCTTTTACCTCAAAACACACTGAAAAAAAATCAGTTCATTTCTGTAACTGCAACTCGTGCCGACTTTCATGCCATTTTCCTATACAATGTATGAAAATGACCAAAATTTTTATTCGTTTTTTTTTTATTATTTTCTTATGCTTATACTACTGTCTTATAAAACATTTTATCATAAAATTAATTTGATGATTACAGAAAAACAATACATAATTATCAACTTACTGTCTGACAAATTTTTTTCATAGTTATTTGTATGGGAATTTCAATTGTTGATTTTATATTGTCTCAAGTTTGCTGGGACTTAGTTGTTTCTAGAGTGCTTACATTTGAATTAAGAAGGCAAGTCAAGATTGTTGAAACTATTTGCTATAATAATCACCAAATAAAAAAAAACAGTTAATAACTCAAAATTTAAGTTTATCCTCGCCGACAATATCCAATATCGGTTCCTGAAAGGATATATTGTTGCCAAACCGAACAGTTAAAATTCATCGTGCAGACTTGTGAAATTAATATTAATTTCTTATCCCAGGAAACCATCGTCCCGCTGCGTTCGGAGTTCAACTTCGGCGCGTCGATGCGCGCTCTGATCGCGTCACGACTGCCAGCGATCGTGGCGTCGGTTATGTCCGAATCGGCCACCGAAGCGTTCGTGGCGCGCTTTTACGCCATGTTCTCTCACCTCTTCACTGACATGTGCACGCTGATGGCGTACTGTTGCCGCGACGGCGTCGACGGATTACGGACTCTGTTCAGAGCCTTCCTGGTAAATAGCTTTTTTGTTGTTCGGTGCGTCGATGCGCGCTCTATAGCGTCACGTCTGCCAGCGATAGTGGCGTCGATCATGTCTGAATCGGCCACGGAGGCGTTCGTGGCGCGTTTCTACGCCATGTTCTCTCACCTCTTCACTGACATGTGCACGCTGATGGCGTACTGTTGCCGCGACGGCGTCGACGGATTACGGACTCTGTTCAGAGCGTTTTTGGTAAATAGCTTTTTTGTTGTTCGCCGCGTCGTTTATAGCGTGGCGTCTGCCGGCGATCGTGGCATCGGTCATGTCAGAGTCGGCCACGGAGGCGTTAATGGCGCGCTTCTACGCCATGTTCTCGCACCTCTTCACTGACATGTGCACACTGATGGCGTACTGTTGCCGCGACGGCGTCGACGGATTACGGACTCTGTTCAGAGCGTTTTTGGTAAATAGCTTTTTTGTTGTTCGCCGCGTCGTTTATAGGGTGGCGTCTGCCGGCGATCGTGGCATCGGTCATGTCAGAGTCGGCCACAGAGGCGTTAATGGCGCGCTTCTACGCCATGTTCTCGCACCTCTTCACTGACATGTGCACACTGATGGCGTACTGTTGCCGCGACGGCGTCGACGGATTACGGACTCTGTTCAGAGCGTTTTTGGTAAATAGCTTTTTTGTTGTTCGCCGCGTCGTTTATAGGGTGGCGTCTGCCGGCGATCGTGGCATCGGTCATGTCAGAGTCGGCCACAGAGGCGTTAATGGCGCGCTTCTACGCCATGTTCTCGCACCTCTTCACTGACATGTGCACGCTGATGGCGTACTGTTGCCGCGACGGCGTCGATGGATTACGGACTCTGTTCAGAGCCTTCCTGGTAAATAGCTTTTTTTACGCCTCCATAGCTCAGTCGGTAGTAACCCTGAGGTTCCGGGTTCGAATCTCGGTGAAAACATTTATTCGTGTGTTTATCACAAATATGTTGTGGTTGTTTTACATGCGTTTAAGTATTCGTATGTATCTATATACTTTACATAATTATCATCGCTTAGTACCCACAACACAGGCGTTGTTAGTTGAGCTTAGTGTGGGACTGGGTTGATTAGTGTAACATTGTTCCATGATATTTATTTATTTTTATTGTTTTATATTTAGGTTTTCTAGCGATGTGCTTGTATATTTTGGGCAAGACAAACTGTGACTTGAAACACAATACGTCTTGTGAATGTCTGTCTACTTTACTATCCAAGTATTAGTAATTAGCGGCATTCTGACTTAATGGAATGGAATGGAATTGAAATTTGAATTAATGTTGAAAAAAAAAATAGTTCCATAGTTATAGTGTTTACACTTAGCTAATTATGCTTATAGCAAGAAAGATAGAAGATAAGCGAGATAAGATGATTAGCCCAATACTTATACTCTAAAAACTCTTTCTTCTTACTTATATCTTTGTTCTTGTTACCCAATAGGAAGAGAAAGTCCGCGACTGGGGCGGCGAAGACGTTCAGCAAGTCTTGATCACCCTCGGCATGGAGAATCTGGGCGTCGTGATCAACAGCCTCAACGCCATCACTCAGGTCGACCCCATACAGCAGTTTGTGATTCGACGTGCGCCCGCTGTAAGTGACTATCGATAAGCTAAATTAGTACACCAAACGAAGGAATCTCAGAGGAAAAAACTCGTGTATAAGCGAATTTTGGCATAGTTGTAGGGAATGGTGTTTTAAACCACATACTAAAAGTACTGGTGGTTGGGGGTGGAGCTAAGGGGGGAGGGGGGTGTAAAGGTCCTTATTTTTAATTTTTCGTAAATAACTCGTAAACCGTGGCTTATAGCAAAAAATGTTCTAATACATAAGTAATCTACATAAAATTCTCTACAAAAAAGATACACGCATGTTTCCTCTGGGATCACTGTGTCATGAGATAAGAAAGCAAGAAGATGGACAATAAAGAAATAAACACTTTTGTTTAAGGCCATATACTTTGACCTCCCAACGCTAGTTTTAAGCGTCATCCAGCCTCCGCTAATACCCGTGACAGTCGCCGTCAATGATGACGTGATACTGTTATACTCATAGTGAAAATATTTACAGTACTACAACTATGTGACTAGTGTGAATCGAAACGACATAAGTAGTGTAACATAATAATAATATAAGTGATTAATTTATAATCTGGCAAGCTCTAGCAAGCAAATAGACTTCACTTCACGTTGACGTCACATAGAGCATAAATTAATGATTCCAATTGATAAGTATTTTATCATAATTTATAATTTCAAACTCTTTAGTCAACTGATATTGAGATGTAGTCTAGAGCAAAATGAAAAGTCACGTGTTTGTATCAGAGCCAATACATTCCGAGTCTCATAATTCAATAAAATAATGCAAACAAAAGTGTTTTACACGTAAAACACTGAAAGATGCGAAAGGTTCAATCGAGACTCTGTAACAAAAATGCTGTATTTTTGTTTTTTCGTGTTATTTTCATCACGTTTCGACGACATCCTGATCCAAATTTAGTCATAATGCACCTCGAGAACACGACGTTACGACGTTTGTTATTGACCCACAAAAGACTTCAAAGACGTTGTCTTTGAAGTCTTTTGTGGGTCAATAACAAACGTGAAGAATGATTTATAAAGTAGTTTTGGTTTGATTTGTTAAGTAATGCGATGCGAGTTAATATTATAGCTTTTGTATCGACCGATAAAGCTTTATCCGCTGCAATTAACGTTACATGCTTTAGGTTATTTTTGTATCACCATTATAAAATGCTCTGTATACTTCATATATACCTATTTCATTATACTGTTTATACTACGTTTAAAAAAACAATATTTAATGTAAAAACATGGGGCGTACGCAATTGCGATTAACTCACTATAGATATTTAAGAACATAATTACATAGAAAGTCAAGACAGCAATAGTGTAATTAATTTAAGCTATTTACCTCTGTAGAAGTGTTGGAACAGATGGATGATTAAATCCAAAATTAAAGCTACAATAATATATGAATGAGCTTGTATGTTTCTTTATAATAACGCCCCACGTTTTTATTTTAGTTCGGTAAAATTTTCCGATTAAACGCTTAATCCACTGACATAGAGGCTAAACGTGGCTTTTAGCATCCGACTGTGGAAGACTACAGTGATAACAGTTCCGCGTGAGTAATGTACAGAAAATATCATATACGCCAGTAACTAATTTTTATTTTCTAGTTTTTGGTGCAATAAAAACCGTTTAACTTAAAACTTTTTTTACTTATTATATTTTCAAGTTTTTAGTGCAATTGTTACTACTTATAACTACTTATTCTAGATCGAGGATTTTGTTTGTCATATGCAATATAATTATGCATAGTAGCGTCTATACTCTCCTGCTTATACTATACCTTAGATAGTAGAGATCTGGCAATAAGGAATATATCATTGATTTATTACGGCTTGCCTTACGCTAACCACTCACGTTGTCTGTCTACCAGTCGGAGGGCCGCAGGACCGACAGCTTACCCTATGCGAACTACTCACGCTGTCAGTCTACCAGCTGGAGGCCCACTGGCCCGACGGCTCGCCCTACGCGAACTGCTCTCGCTGTCAGTCTATCAGCCGGTGGGCCGCAACCCCGACGGCTCGCTCTACGCAAACCACTCACGCTGTCACTCTATCAGCTGAAGGGCCGCAGGCCCGACGGCCCACCCTACGCGAACCACTCACGCTGTGAGTCTATCAGCCGGAGGGCCGCAGGCCCGACGGCTCGTCCTACGCGATCCACTCGCACTGTCACTCTATTAGCTGGAGGGCCGATGGCCCGACGGCTCGCCCTACGCTACGCGATCCACTCACGCTGTCACTCTATCAGCCGGAGGGCCGCAGGCCCGACGGCTCGCCCTACGCAAACCACTCACGATGTCACTCTATCAGCTCTCAGCCCTCCAGCTAATAGAGTGACAGCGCGAGTGGATCGCGTAGGGCCTGCCGGCCGTCGGGCCTGCGGCCCTCCACCTGATAGAATGACAGCGGGAGTGGTTTGCGTAGGGCGAGCCGTCGGGGTTGCGGCCCACCGGCTGATAGACTGACAGCGAGAGCAGTTCGCGTAGGACGAGCCGTCGGGCCTGCGGCCCTCCGGCCGAAGGCCCGACGGCTCGCCCTACGCTACACGATCCACTCACGTTGTCACTCTATCAGCTGGAGGGCCGTAGACCCGACGGCTCGCCCTACGCGAACCACTCACGCTGTCACTCTATCTGCTGGAGGGCCGAAGGCCCGACGGCTCGCCCTACGCTACGCGATCCAGTCACGCTGTCATTCTATCAGCTGGATGGCCGCAGGCCCTATGGCTAGCCCTACGCGATCCACTCGCGCTGTCATCTGTGAGCTGAAGGGCCGCAGGCCCGACGGCTCGCCTTACGCGAATCACTCACGCTGTCACTCTATCAACATAAGAAGGCTCAATGTGACCCAAAGGGCAATGGAGAGGGCTATGCTAGGAGTCTCTCTGCGATATTGGATTAGAAATGAGACCATCCGCAGCAGAACCAAAGTAACCGATATAGCTCTTCGAATCGCTAAACTAAAGTGGCAGTGGACGGGGCTCGTTGCGTGTGGAACCGACGGCCGTTGGGGCAGGCAGGTTCTCGAGTGGCGGTCACGTACCGGAAGGCACATCGTGGGTAGGCCCCCCACAAGGTGGACTCATGACCTGGTGAAGGTCGCTGGATGCGGGTGGCACAGGGCCGGTCCTTGTGACAATCTTTGGGGGAGGCCTATATTCACCAGTGAACGTCTTTCGGCTGGTATGATGATGATCATGATAATTAAATCCATATGTTTCTACCAAATATCTAAAACAGTACTTCAAAATCTACATATCGCTTAACCTAGCGGTTGTGGCAGGCAGTAACACTGGACTATCAGATTTGAGGAGTTGAACGTTAGTATTAAATTCGCTAATGTTTCTACTTAATATCTAAATAACTTCTTTAAAATCAAGATATCGATAAAAGATAAACCTTGCGGTTACTGTGGGCTGTGGAGTCAAGATCAGGCTGTTAGTATTTGATTATGCCGAACATGCTATACTTTCATTTTCACGTGTCTAACACTCTCGGTTAAGGTAAGCAGTACGTCTGCAGCATCAGGCTTTGAGGATACAAGGATACACATATTATAATATTGCATTGTCATGGGGACATGATGAGAGTTCCAAATTTTATTGATTTCGGTGCAGTAGAAGTGGTCGAAAAATCGATCATAAGATTTGAAGCATCGACGACAGTTGATACGCGGTGAAGTTAATAAAAACCGTTTAAAAATATTTCGGACAAGAATCTATTACAAGAAAATTTACGTTTTGCGAAAAAGACGACATCACACATAAAAAAATCGTACTTTGAAAGACACGCTTTCATGTGCTTCGTAATGTCAAACATTTAGATATTGCCATAGCACTTATATTACCCAAAAAATGACCTGGGTCGCGTTTTATAAAGTTACAATTTACAATTTCGCTGTTTGCCTCTCTAACGCACGCACGTATGGGCGAGAAAGAGAGGCAAACAGCGAAATTGTAAATTGTAACTTTATAAAACGCGACCCTGAATTTGTGAAAAGATACTTTAAAGAGAATATGGTATGTAGCTTACGTGTGTACCTGCGAAATGCTGGCGGCTTAGCTGTCATTTAAGTCGTTATGTCAATATGTTAGAATAATTTTAGTTTCTGTTTTTCTGGATGATATAAGTTGTCAATGTAATTAATTTAAATATTGTTGAATACATTTGCTCAGTTAAAAATAAGTTTTATTATTGATTCCGTTAAGTCCCACACGTGTATTTGACTTTGATATCTAATATAACTGTCATGGACCATTTATATCCACCTGTTCTAACTATATGGGGTTTCATTAAGTCTTTTATGTATGGCCCTCCGAAGATTTCGACCTGACGTAAAATGAACCACTTCTCGCACAAGCGCGTAAAAATGCGCCACCTGTACTGAAAAATAAGCTTTTCATAAAAAAATCGAATGGAATAATATACGAATGACTAAAGTTGCTATAGGGAATGGCGCCCATTATGTTACATTTGCATGAAGGGTAAATTAATAAAATAATAAAAAATATTGTATTTGATAAATGTGATCTATTATCTATACCAATGATATGGTACATATTTATTGTAACGATTAAAAAGTAACCCTGTATAACACAGATAAACTTGACCATGCACAGTGATCGTAATAATAATGTGGATGACGTTATCACCTATAGAATGTTTTCAAAAAATATTTTTACTAAAATTGCCACTTATTTATCAACCTCTTTAATGAAACGAAAGTGTCATTTGAAATAAGTAAGTTGAGTACATAATCCCGTTCTTTTACTAATGTTAATACACAATTGAATGTCGAATTTACAAGAACATTGTTATAATTTACCCTTTTTGGAGATACGTGACAAAAACATGTACGTGCTGTGATCAAAACATACTAAACATAGAACCAACATTCAAATGCATTTCGGAGATAACACAATATATCAGAAATATAGAGCCAAAGAAAACGCAAATAGTATTAAAGACTGTATCGTTTATTATAAATACAAGTTATACCTGGTCTAACTATTGAAATATGTATTATTTTGCGTTTCTATGTTCTGAGTGTATGGTGTGCATGTAATGTATGGCTACTTTCCAAATTGTTTCTTTTAGGCGCTTTAAATATTGCCTATCAAACGTATTTCGGACAAACCTATACAGCTGAATGTAAGGACTATTTCAGCGACTCCATGGTACAATTTCGAGAAGCAATAGGTCAAGATGCTACCCGAGTATATTATCTAAACGGAGTCTTCATGATTCCCCCAATCAGGCATACACAAATAAAATGTGGTGGATTTTATGTTTTACATAAAATCGGATTTTTACACAACGTTTTAGATGCCCTTAACTTTCTTATGTGTGTGAAAACAGCGAAGCAGCTATAAGAACCAGCCATACATAAAAGACTTAATGAAACCCCATATAGTTAGAACAGGTGGATATAAATGGTCCATGACAGTTATATTAGATATCAAAGTCAAATACACGTGTGGGACTTAACGGAATCAATAATAAAACTTATTTTTAACTGAGCAAATGTATTCAACAATATTTAAATTAATTACATTGACAACTTATATCATCCAGAAAAAACAGAAACTAAAATTATTCTAACATATTGACATAACGACTTAAATGACAGCTAAGCCGCCAGCATTTCGCAGGTACACACGTAAGCTACATACCATATTCTCTTTAAAGTATCTTTTCACAAATTCAGGGTCGCGTTTTATAAAGTTACAATTTACAATTTCGCTGTTTGCCCTCTCTAACGCACGCACGTATGGGCGAGAAAGAGAGGCAAACAGCGAAATTGTAAATTGTAACTTTATAAAACGCGACCCTGAATTTGTGAAAAGATACTTTAAAGAGAATATGGTATGTAGCTTACGTGTGTACCTGCGAAATGCTGGCGGCTT
>JALPQI010010679.1:0-43258 GCA_025490895.1 Thaumatotibia leucotreta
GAAAAGTCTGAAAATGTGTGTAGAGATAAGAAATATCCTTATCAACAATTGTTAGGCAGTTTAATGTACCTGTCAGTATTAACCAGACCGGATATTTCATATAGTGTAAGTTATTTAAGTCAATTCAATAATTGTCATGATGAAAGTCATTGGAAACATGCCAAAAGGATTTTGAAATATTTACATAAAACTAAGAATTTTGGTCTTGTGTATAAAAAGGATAATTCTCATCTTGAATGTTTTGTTGATGCTGACTGGGGGTCAGATGTCAATGACCGCCGGTCATACTCTGGATTTTGTTTCACATTATCAAATAGTGTGGTATCTTATGAGTGCAGAAAACAGAGAACTGTTTCACTTTTAAGCACCGAGTCAGAATTTGTAGCTATGTCTGAAGCGTGCAAAGAGGCTATCTATTTAAAAAACCTTATTACTGAGATTTTAGGTAACTGTGATACTATTGTGTTATACAATGATAGCCAAAGCGCGCAAAAATTAGCTATAAATCCAATGTTTCACAGACGGTCAAAACATATTGACATTCGTTGTCATTTTGTCCGTGAAGCAGTGGCCAATAATTATGTTAAAATTAAGTACATGCCAACAGCTGATATGCCAGCAGATGTTTTGACAAAAAGTTTGTGTGCTGTAAAACATCATAAATTTGTTAAATTATTAGGCGTAACAGCTGTCTAGTAGACATAAGCTTATTTTTTGATTTTGTTAGGTGGTGGTGTTAAAAATATAACAAAATCAATCTGCATTATATGCATTTCTATACCAGTGCTGCCATCTGTTAGTAGTTAAGCTACAACTATGTATAGTGGTAGGTACTTTGAAAACTAAATAAATCAGTCTGTTTGTAACTGTCAACACGAGTTTTAATATATTTTAAGCATCTTTATGTTTAGATGTGGCTTATATTACACTCTATATATATCGACCGCATCCATGATTCACATTGCCCAGATAAGTATAATCAGTCAGATAAAATAATCACTATCCTTTTCTCCAGACACATAAAAGACAAGGACAGTTGACATTTATTTGACAGATATATTTTATTAAAAGATTGTGAATCAAGCTCTTAGTATAGTACTTTAATGTCTAATTAGGTATCGTTACAAAACTGATCACTATTCTCTTTTTTGACAGATCGACTAATTAAATTGGGTGCACTTTTTGACGGAAAAAAATAAATTAGATGGTTATTAACTTATTAAACGGGTAAAATAATTGCTCGACATGTTTTTGTTTCGATCCATTCAGAGAATCCTCATCATGGAGTATACGCGACCAAAGCCGTGTCTTGCGGGCTTGCGCTCTGCTAGAGCGGGTGCTGGCCACGGGCAGCGCTGGCGGGGGCGGCGAAGGAGGAGAACTACCCTCATTTCGATAAAAGTGACATTATCGAAAAGAGAATATTTGAGTCTCACGTTAGTTATAATTCTAAAAAAGATAGTTGTTACTTAAAAATATGAATTGATATCAGCTACATAATTAGAGTCACTATCAGATATATCGTATTGTCCGTAGAAGATAAGGAGCGCTCAAAAATGCCTGAACATGCTTCTATCCTTATTGCCATAAAGGCGTGTTCAGATATTTTTGAACGCTCCTCCTCATCTTCTGGCCGAAAATTATAAGGAACGAGAGAATTTGTGGAACATATGCCGTCTGACTTCCCCAAGAAGTAGCGCAGTGAAAGTGAATATGGATTGGGCATACTCTTCCAAGAGGAGCAACGAACAACGCCAGTATCGCCTTTGAGTGGAGGCATCAAGGAGGAAAGCGAGGTCGTGGTCACAGTACACACGTGGAAAAGACGCGTGGAGAACGAATTGCGAGCCGTAGTTCGCCGCTAGATAGACTATCCATCCCTCTGTTATTCTTATACTTAGTAAAAGATGGAAAATATATCTCGCGGCGACAAACTGACTAACTGACATACCAATCATGTGCTAAGCATACTGGAGCGGAGCCAAGAAGGTTGCTCAAGATAGAAAGGCGTGGAAGGATCTTGTGAAGGCCCTATGCACCTCCGTGTTGCCCTAGGGACTACAACAACAATATCAATTACTTTATTTTTCTACGGTTAGGTTAGGTTAGGAACCCCTCAGCGCCGAAAAAGAACAGGGCGGCGGCGCAGAGCCTTTGCAGGCCGAATGCAGCTGCCGTCAGGGGGGACCTACGGGTGATGGGCCGGGAGTCCTATCATCCGTCCAGAGAGGTCCCGAGCCGGATAGCCCTCAAGTGTTCCGAGGTGCTATCGGCGGAGTAGGCTGCTGAAGCAGCCGACAAGGGCAACGCTCGCGTGCATGGGTCTCGGAGGTGTGCAGCAGCGTTCCCGAAGCCCCGCACATAGAGCGAGCGGTGGAACACCCCAGTGGTTTAGTCCATACGAGTCAGACATAACCACCCGGTCGCTCCGGGGCCGGGTGGTATCCATAACAGATTCCCCTGGGTTAACAAAAAAAAGAAACAAACTCCTAACATTTTGAGGTTATATCATCAACACGGTTCAACACACTCCGGCCTCGTATTATCATCTCCGGCGCTATCTATACTAAGTTATGCTTGTAAGTAATACAATAACGGTTTATTGCCTTTTCTTGTTCATAGGAAATATTAATTAGGATGGCGATAGGCGGCGGAGTGACGCGGGACATTTATTACTGTCTCCCTCGTCCATGCCTACATTGATTCTTTTATTTTTTACATGTAAACTTACTTGTGTAATATTGAATTGAAGTGACATATTTCAGTAGGGACAGATGGTGATTTTTTAAGCTCTTGCATCAGATCGAAAACATCGGAGGGCCACCTGTACTGGACTGAAAAAAGTCGTACGATACAGTCATGTGCAAAAAGGAAATTCGGAACTCGTTTCGTTATAAGACACTCCCTTTGGTCGTATTTTAATTTATCTCCAATCGTTCTGAACTTCATGTTTTTCGCACTCGTATCGTAATGCACTAGTATTTTGAATTCGTATTTTTTATTTTTTTTAAAGACACTTTGAGGAGACTAGTGGCCTATACCACAAAACTTTACAAGCGTACCATTCTACAAAATTGTATAAAATCCCATACAAAAAAAATACAATTTTGTAGAATTGTACCTACGCTTGTAAAATTTTGTGGCATACGGCCTGAATACCTACACTATTTCTTAATTTGCCAATTTAAGTGTAAATTATAATATTTTCTACCAAAATACGTATCATGTATTCATTAATTCATGTTTATACTCTACACACGCGAGTCGCGAGGCGTGAACATGGGCTCAGTGCTTTATAAAGGCCCATTCAGATCAAACGAGCATTCGCTATTCTATCCGCCACAGTAAGAAATCAACGAATCACGTTTTGTGTAACGATCGAATTTCGTAGAGTAGGGCGTTAGAATAGCGAATGCTCGTTTCTTCTGAACGCACCTTAATGAAGACCTAGGCTCTTCGAAACATGTCGCGCGTAGTGACTAAATACACGTGAGTTTAACCGTTTACTTACCTATAGGTAATCATGTAACTCCATTAAGAGTAAGTCTCACAAAGTCCACTTAACCCGAACTCTTATTATAAATTCAGCACCGAAACCAATGATAAAGCTTAACTAATTAAGGTTGGAAGAAGTTCGGCGCTAAGCTCCAAGTCCGAGTCGGGCTGTGTTGGAAGTTACGGTGTTATCTAAATGAGACCATCTTTCGTTATATAAGCTAACTTAATTAAGAACTAGCAGATGAGAGTGGGCAGCGGGAGCGGGTGCGGTGAGGTAGCTTAGTGGGAGAGCATGTGGGGCTGTTATAAAAAAATTGCGGCTGATAAGAGTACATAACCCTTAATTTGGCAATGTATGTCACAATGAACATGGTCTTCGACCCACTTTTTGTATTTTTTTTAAGACATAACTTTTTGCTCTATGTATATAATGGCGAGGAGGCTAAAACGCACGATTTTTTTGAAACTTGCCAAATTAAGTGTTAAGACTGCGTTTCCACCAGAGATATGCGAGCATGTGTTTCCCTACAAATGACACCTATTAATGACTCGAGCGAGGTGTCATTTGTATGGAAATACATCCTCGCACATCTCTGGTGGAAACGCAGCCTTAGACTGATGATGATGTATTGCATAATATTTTTAGATATGTACCTACTACTTATTCTACATTTCAATAAATTTTACATACGAAACAGTTTCAATTTAGATATATTATAAGTAACGAGAAATAAATTACATAAAATGCTATTCAGTTTTAATTAGATAAATAAGTAAATTAGTACCTAAACCTAAGTAAGTAAAAAGAGAGTAGGTACCTATGATATACATTACGCACTCATCAAACCCATATAAGCCCGACCATAGTAGCCGTACCATGACTTTGTAAGTATCGATAACGTAAGGTTTTACTCATATGTAAGGCAGGCCATAATTTAGGCCATAGAGTACATTACGTATAGATGAAAACCTAACGTATTATTTACTTTCCAACTCGTGGTATGGCTATTGGTGCTTGGCTGGCCACTGGGTCCTTTAAGCACTAGTTTAAAATCGGCAGCTTTAAAAAAAAATTTTATCTAAAAGTACGTTAGACAATTTTAACTCTTATGTGTTAGGAAGTCTTCAGAATGTTAAAATATTTACTGTTTAATGATCATTTGATGAACCCTGTTTTTTTTTCTAACGATTTACTGCTACTTACCTCCCCGCATCCTGAAAGGCTGCTAAACTAAGTGCCACCATCCATGTGTGCGTTCACAGCCCGTGTTCACACGAGAGAAAAATATTGCCCCTGTGTGCAAGCAATGGATTAGTAATAATAAAAGTTTTCGTAACACATGTCACATATTAAGCACGAGTCGCGTTAATGGCTGGCAGGAATTAAAAAAGTTGGCAAATCACATTTCTTTTGTTTTGGAAACACGCTGGTGCTTATGAGTTATTACTTATTGTAGAGAATACAGTTGAGTGTCGATTTAAATGAAAAATACATAGTTGAGGCCTTAATCAAAATAACAATCACGCGTTTATTGTGTTACGAAATATAGTCATACAAATTATATGGTATACTCTGTCGAACAACTTTTGGCAGAAGAAAAAGGCCGCAAATAAAAAAAATATAGGTGCATATTGTTGATCAATGATCACTTACAGAAAATCTGAATTTGTCGACCTTTTTCACTGCGTGATTGAGTTTGACACGTGCGTGACACCTACAGATTTAAGTTCCTAACACAATAATAAAGACACGTTATTTTTTTCATTAAAAGCCTTTTACTACATACCTGCTTAATTTTTTTTTTGGAATTAACCCTCGAAAAACATGTCATCTTTTATATCAAAAGTATATCTTATATTAAAGGTTGTTTTATAACTATGCACAATGTGCAGTTACAACTGCACTCCAGAAATCCTGGGAACTATGGCACCAAATGTAAATAACCCCCCCTCTAAATAGAAATGAAACTAAATTGTAAATATATTTTTTTATTTAACATAAAATTTATTACAATTAGAATAACATTGATAACTTGATGCTAAATTGGGAAGAACTTAATTATAAATTGGCCAATGATCGTCTAGTCTAGGGTAGGACGCCTATGTTGTGAACCGTATAGTAACAGAGATTCTTTAATGTGAAACAAGCTAAACCTTTGGACACAAAACAAACAGATATTTGGACATGTAATAATAAAGAGAAATGACTTTTTATTGAAAGGAAAACGTGACATTGTTATTATTGATTTTGAGGGAATATTAAGATAGATAGTTTTGACAGTATTAAGCACTGAAATTTAAGTTTATTGATTAGTAGAACAAAGAGTAATGTAGATTATAAAATATATAATGTGAAGAATGAAACATTAAAAATAAAATTCCTCAGAGAGGAATATCCCCGACCATCTAAGTGACCTCTGTCAATTGACTGGAATTTCTAACAAATTTAGTACTTTTAACCCTAACACATCTGCTAGCTAAATTAACAATTCCAGCAATTTTGGGTGGGGTAAAGAGGCACGCTAAACCAACCAGTGTAGAGTTAACTCTGTCAGTTGGGCTTCCTCACTACTCCTAGCTAAATTTTACAGTGCTTCGGAACCTAACTGCAATGCAAAAAAAGGGAAAAGATGAAAAGAAGCACCAAGTATTCATACGCGTATCATATTGCAGTATAACCCCAAACTAAGCCTAGCTACAGCTAATACTCAAATTCTCCAGGGTCTAAAGGTGAAAAGCAAGCACTTTTGTTAATAATAATGATGATTGATACATTCGTTCTCTCTGAATGAACAATCAAGATGAGCGTTCCTTCTGCTCTATAAGATCCAATGCACTGCTTCGCCTCGCAAATGGACCTTAATCAGTCTGCCCAAAACTCTTTGGATCAGTCTGTAGCTACTGGACTCAACTTGATAGACTCATTGTTACTTTTATATTATAGTGAACACCTTTAACAGTTGACAGTGCATCGCTTGATGCCCCCCACACTAGGGAATTAGAGAACCTAGAAAACCAAAACAAGTTAACTAACAACAGCCCAGAATTGAATTATATTATTAGGCTCTGTTAGAGAATATAGATTTTAACGTTACTTTAGAATGAAAGTTATAAATACCCATTCCCATGTGTATAGCGTGTGTTACGTATTGACTGTGACTAACGTCTACAAAAAACCAGGTTAGCTTACCATAATTTCCAGCTAATAAAATGATTCTTTAAGAGAAATACATTCTAAAATACAACACATAATTTGGACAGAGCTTCGCCCTCCAGATATTCCATCGCTGAAAAGACAGGCCTTTACCCTTTCGCGACCAAAACGCAAGAACCCTTTCTATGGAAAACCCCAGCCATATATACAGAAATTTCGTGACAAAATATGTCGAAAAAGCTTTCATAAATTTTGAATATTTGAATTTGATAAATAAAAATATGTGAAAACAGACATGTATATGAAGAGCCCGTATTAAACTGAATACAACAATTTACAACAAGGGTAAATTGTTGATAATTATTATAAATTAATTTAATATTTTGTGGCATAATATAATATAAGTAAAATAAAAATGTGCATCAGATTTATCGCAATACAATGTCGTGGAGGGTGAGATACGGCTTTAACAACAAATGACGTTGCCATTTGTCATTAATGTCATAATCAACAAACATTAATATTTTATAACAAAATATTATTGTTTGTTTACGATAGAACAAACAATATTTATTTCAGGTTTCTGAGAATACATAATCATAAAATGTATTTACCTATTACACACCAAAGTGTCGTCAGAATGCAATTGTTATAAATTATGGATGAATAACAAATCTAACTACAAATGTAAGTGATTTTACTGTTCAAACATGAACATGGAACAGTCACAACAAGTGAATGGACGAATCCTGACCGAATTCATTCATATCGCCTTTTCATTTTCGCAGCCGGCTGTACAGTCAGGATCAAAATTAGTTACGTCAAGGAGTTCATTTTAAACACCACTACAGAATTTGAAATCCGTTAACTGCAACTTTCGTAGCAAATCACTATTATAACTAGGTCATTCTATTTTTACGAGATACTACGTACCTACTTTTACATTTTTGTCAATTTTTTCGTAAAATGCATTATTTCAGAAAACTTAGCATTTAAGTACTTTCATTTTCTGTTTTTGATTCAGAAAAAAGCCAAATTATCATGTAGTATGTTTAATAGATAATAACTGTAAACATTTTAAATCACCGTAACTTATACGAAAGTAAGGAATTTACTACTATACCAGACCATATTTTATACAAATATCAACATCAATATATGAATTTTGTATAAGAAATAGATGAAAAAAATTCAGGCTAAATTGAAGAACATATTGTTTTAATGCTAATTCAGTGATTTCAATGTGTATTTTTTTGCCAATAGATTATTGGTCATGAAATAATAAACTAGGCCTATTATTCTAGAGAAGCCTGTGCGGTCAATCTTTCAATAATTTCATAGTTAAGAACCGTCTAACTGCTCAGAGATTTCACATCACAAATGACCACATTTTACGCATTGTATGCCCAAGGCGTAAGGTTCAAAATCGTAAATATATTCTCGGCTCCGTACATTCAGCCTACGTCGTAGCGCCGTAGCACGTAAGCAAATAAGGCCTGCCGCAAACGATACTAATTCCTACGTCCCTTGTATGACATCCACTAATTACTTGTGTCAACTTTGGCTCGAGGTTATTGGGGGTTGGCGATCTATAATTGGATTTTTCGCAAATGTTTGTTAAACGAAAAATAACGTCATTTGCTAATAGAAAAACTTAAGGTAGAGTACGCCTGTTCGGTTTATTAGAAAAAAATAACAATTTTCAAACTAAGGTTAATAGGTTAAAACAACTCGCAAAACAGTATCAACAGAAATAGCTATATTTATTGTATTTTTACTTTCCTACATCCTTAATAGTTTCTTATGTGTTGTAAAAATAGGTGGTGCCTATCTAGTGTGGGTCAGCATATACCTACGTAATTTCACCAGAGTTGATGTGAATAATTACACCTACATCAAAATAAAGTACTCATTGCAAAAAACGTAGTGAATGAATGAATGACTTGCGTCATATTGAAGCAAATCCCTTGAGCTAACTTTTTGGTCAATCTTCCAGCTGCAATTTGATTTGCCATCAGTACGAAAAAAGAACAGTAATCTCAAATTCACCTTTTGTTTACATGACATGTTGATGTGTGCGTGACTTCAACTCTCGTGGAACTACCTATACCTTATCTGAACCATGTGTGCTTAATTTACGAAATTGTACAAACCATTCGAAATAGAACGTGTCGTATATTAATGTTATCTTCGAATTTTATTTTGTCCATACACTATTTCCTTGCATGGTTGAGGAGTTTCGCCGATCTCAACAAAAAAAACCAATAAAATGACAAGTACTACGAGATATCTTACAATTAAATTTCTGGCGTTACTTTGATAAAGTTCCTGAGTGGCCTAAAGGTGCATTCAGACCAAAAGAGCATTCGCTGTTCTATCCCCCGTTCTACGAGATCAACCAATCACGTTCTGTGTAACGATCGGATTTCGTAGAGTGGGGGTAAAAATAGCGAATACTCGTTTGGTCTAAATGCACCCTAAGTTTCCAATTTGTTGTACTTACGTACGTTGGATGTTAGTTCGAAAAGAAGCGACTATACCAATTATATTAAAAACAAAAACAACGCGCTAAGTGGCTGACATTCTGTCGCGACAACGCACCAGATGGCGCTGAAGGGGTTAACAATTACTCGAAAACTATAATTTGAGCCGAAATAATCGTTATGAGTACGTTCGGTAATTTGTAACTTCGACGTAATTATATACTATGCTGTTCTTTTGTTTTATTTGCTTCGGCTGTTGGTGTGACGTCCCGATTATTAATTTTATGTATTATTATTCGTCGTCACATACTTAGGTAGGTACTTATTTTTAAGTATTATGTAGAAACCATGTTACCTCATTTATATGCGTAGGTACAATTTTAGCCAATTTATTTTTAGGATTATGCACTTTACTCTTCTTCCATATTCTGTTCTCTCAAGATTTTTATTTTATTTTATTCTTTCCCCACATATAACACAGATAGTTTTTAAATATTGTAAAAAAATAATTAGGTAGGTATTTTAGATGAGAAAATCACACAATTTTCAAATGGATTCCAAACATTTCGTGTTGAACTCTTCCGGGAATTAATTCTAACTTTTATTGTTGACCCTTTCAAAAAAAATCATCGAACCCTCAGCCTCAGAGGAAGTAAGGACTTGCCGCCCTAGCTTAGCTGGGGTCAAGGTCACTCGAATATGTGAAGGCCGTGTGTTCCCAATGCTTGCGCAAGCGCGAGTCTTGGCGATCTCAGTCTTTTTGTTTAAGCTATAACCGTATCTCATTCCAACCCCTAGTATGTGGTCTGTCAAAAAAGTATTTCTGGAAAATAAACCTTGAAAAGAAAATTCAAATTTTCTATTACATTGATTACAGACGTCCTTTCAGGACGTGTCCACAGTTGAGGGGCTATTAACTATAAACATTCTAAAATGGATAAATAGTTAAACCTCCTTTATTTGTAAACGCCTTGTAAATTAGCAAGCGAATAAGTATTTTTGTTTCTCGTGGTTTTATCAATATGTTTATTAAACCGAAAGGGACAAACAACACTTATTGGCTTGATAAGTAAGGAGACGTTTATGTTTAGCTCAATTACTTTTTTTGTTATATACTTTGATTTGTGTTTTTTTTTAAGTATTCACACTACTTTATATTTATACTGTACCGGTCGGCCGAGCGGAGCCAAAGCGTGGGTTCGATTCCCACCTCAGACATTGGTGATCTTGGTCTTTTTTCTTTGGTATATGACATCTAATATTTATAATTAATTACTTACCTACATTAATGAAAACCGAATACAACCAGAAAAATCTATATTCTTCACACCAAATTATTAATAAAAAATAAGTGTAGCATTGGGAATGAAAACCACTTGGCAGAATTATTGATGAAACTGGGAAAGAAAAAAACAATAGGTACGTCCATTTTACCTGGCCTTCAACAAGAGGATTTGTGCTTCGTAAACGCTTGGAATGATGCGAAACCCAAGGATGGATGGACGTCGACGACCTGAAATTAGCAATTATCACGATGTTCGTGGAAACCCCAGAGATTTTGTATGAGTAAATGTCAAGGAATATGTTAAAATTTCGGTAGGTTAAAGTCAATAAATGTTTCTAATGGTTCATACATCATATCGAATGAATGTCATTAAACTACAGGGTGACTTCGGATACGTGATCAGTTTCTTATTTTTTTACCTCCACTAACAACTAGCAACTGAATGCCCAGGATCTGGTTAAATAATGATATCTTATTTATACATATTTTTTTAATGAAGTTAAAATTTATTAATATACGCGAGTTTATCCGTTTTCATTGTCTTACATTTTTTAAATTTTATTTTAATAATATTTTACTTTTAATTGTGATGTTGAAGTACCTACTTACGTGTGATGTTAAACTAAATATATTTTTTTTTATGCGATTAATGATTAAATTTATATTAAACACAATTCCGATTCAGAGAGGGAATACAAATTACTATTATAAACATTTCAATAAACCGTTGTAACATCCTGAACGATGGTTAAAAGAAAAAAATGACAAAATAGAAAAACTACTCGTAGTTGTCCGATTTTAACGAGACCCGGGGCATTCAGTTACAGGATTAAAAAAAAATGTAAAACTGGTTACGTCAACCTGTACATGTCGGAAAAAAAATGTTGTGAAGATATTTTCAACGGCTCGTTCAACGTACAATAGATAGAAAGTAAATCCCTGTTAATAACATGGTGGTACCTAATGGTAAGCACACTATTAGCTACATACAGTGTGTTAACATGATACTGGCTTATATTGAAACCGAGGAATGCGATGCAGATTTTTAGCCAAACTGTGAACATTATTCGATCCAAAATGCTAATTTTACATGTAATTAACTTTATAAGAAAAGTTAATTGAGAAGCAACGTACTTCAAAATGAATCGTTAATTTGCAGTTGATAAGTTGATAGGTAATGTAATGACAGATCGCAGCCACTCACAACGTTTGATAATTAAGCAGTACCTACACGGTTTACATTGGTCGTTCGAAGGAAATAACATTACCTAATTGTAGTGTCAATTTAATTATTTGTCAAATGTTAATACTTGAAAACGATTAATAGTAATGTGTATATTACCCATTTTTGTAAAAGCCTGAGTCATGGTAACACACTGTATATTATAATGTACAATTAAAGTAAAAGACACAACCCTGTTACTTAACGGTTGTGTTAACATGTTTTTTTCGCGCATCTATATCTTATGCCTTGACTGGACAAATGAACTTGTATACAGATCTCCTACCCTATTATGTATATCAATATTAATCGATATCGCCTGGATGCAAAGAGATTCAGTTCTTGACAGAAACAAATACGCAACAAAACAAACATACCTGCATACTTCCTCCGTTTTTTACGAGTAACAATACCTATCTATAGTTTTTATCGTTTAGAAATCGCTGACTCAAAGCCGTTTCTCGTGTCACAAACCTTTGTTCCACCTGAGGTGCGATCACCGAGCTCTCACGTACAGTATTAATATCACTCGCCGGTTTTTGTCCCAGCCCCAATTAAAGTGGTCTAGGTGTAAAAACCAAGAAAACGACTTTTTAATTGTCCGAGAGACGGCGGGGCGTTCGGCGTTGTCACTTTGTCTCGTCCTGTTATTACGGATAATTGCATTACGGTTCGTTACGGAGGAAAAAAGAGCAAATATCTTTTAATTGACACGTTACTTTCTTTGTTCTGAACACGTGTTTTATTCACACGGTGTGGACGCATTTGTCGTGTCCGGTGGAGTAATGGTGCCTTGAAAAATGGTTTGATGCAACGTAACCCTTTACTTATGTCTAATTTTGAGAGTAAGCAGGGCAGGATAAATCGTTTTTGTAAGTAAGTAAAACAGTTCATCGAAATTTAAATAATTCTTATATACTCGTATATGGTCGTCTTATCTTTTTATAATAATGATCTGTCGATAATCATAATATAATAATTTTCAGAACCATTTTGTATATTTGTATTGCAATAATTTCTTATTTTAATTTCATAACGCATTGGTAGAGTTGTTGTTAAATAGACAATGTACCTACACAAGTACATTTTATATAAAAATATAGGTACTGTTAAGCGCCAAAAATTGTTAAATATTGAGTAATATTTCGGATACAAGTTTCGAAACAATTTTGTGATCGACGCTACAAACCCCGGTTTGAAACTACATTAGATACCGACATATCTTCTTTCAATTTAAGAGCTCTGAGCTCTTGTCGGTGTAGCCATATGCAGCTGTCTCCACACTCCTCTGTCCTCAGCAGTCCTCTTCACCTCCTCATACGACATGACGCCCGCCTTCTCCTTTATTTGGTCAATGTATCTTATTCTTGGTCTTCCCCTTCCTCTCCTTCCATCCACTTTTCCTTCTATAATGTTCTTCAAAAAGTCATCATGTCGAATGAGATGGCCAACCATCTTGCCTCGTCTATTGTCTATTGTTGCCAATAATGTCCTCTCTTCTTGAACTCGCCTCAGCACTTCTTCATTTGTTACTCTATCTGTCCACTTTATTCCCTCCATTCTGCGCCAGCACCACATCTCAAATGCCTCCAGCCTCTCTCTATCCCTTTGTGTCATAGTCCAGGTTTCGCTTACCGACATATAAAACTTAAAAATTACATCGCTGAATCTGTAGACCATGAATAATTATTGTGTCTCCAAGGATATATACTGTCATCAGAAACCCACACCGCATTCAAAAATTATGTTAAACACATAAAATGAGGCACGTAATTATCATAGAACACAACCGTGATTCTATTGTAGGCAAAAAAGAAACTTAATCATGAGAAACAATAATAACGACTCCCAAAATTAGTGTTGGTGTAAGTACGGGAGCCACGCAACTTAAACTTATTTGTTACTTTTTAATACTTTTATTATTGATAAGCCAGTTCACTACGGACCTTATTGGCATTGAACGAAAATCCATTTTTGAGTGCGTCATAGTAATGATTTCACTATTGTTAAGGCTGTATGACTATCAATTATGGGTATAGCATATAGAATAGTGCATTGTGATCAGTCAGTAGCTTCCATTCGGCCACTCCGATTGAAATTAAAAAAACCGATATAATTTGAGACGCGATTAGTGATGTGGCTGTGTGCTGGTTCAAATCAGAGATGGGCATTATTCGAATAAATTTTTATCGGAATAATTATTCGAATAAACAATAATTCACGATTTCTTTATTCGCGAATAATTTAGTCACGAATGATTTATTCGCGAATGAATCATTCGCGAATAAATCAGCCACGAATGAATTATTCTGCTGGTTTTTAAATGACGAATGATTTATTCGTTATTTTCATTCGAATAAATCTACGAAAAACATATTTTTTCTGTTGCATTATATTAAATTAAACAACATCAAGCATAATATTTAACATAAATCGTGAATACTGTAATTTGTTCTAAGTTCTAGCACGCTAAAGAATGTTAAGGGTTAGGGGTAATATAAAAAACCCAGGTAGTAAGTATAATTAGCGAGACGAGTGGCGACCGGGGGTGGCGGGCGGCGACGGGTGGTGGTGGGTGGCGACGAGTGGTGGTGAATGGCGACGGATGGTGGTGGGTGGTGACGGGATGCGGTGGGGGGAGGCGGGTGACAACGGGTGGCGGCGGGCGGAGGCTGGGGGTGGCGGATGGAAGAGGGTGGCGACGGGTGGTGGTGGGTAGCGACGGGTGGTGGTGGGTGGTGACGAGTGGTGGTGAATGGCGATGGGTGGTGGTGGGTGGCGACGGGTTGCGGTGGGGGGAGGCGGGTGGCGACCGGGGGTGGCGGTGGATGGAGGCGTTGGGTGGCAGGCGGCGGCGGGTGGTGGTGGGCGGCGACGGGTTGCGGTGGGGGGAAGCGGGTGGCGACCGGGGGTGGCGGCGGGTGGAGGCGTCGGCGTCGGGTGGCAGGCGGCGGATGGTGGTGGTGGGTGTCGGCGGGCGAAGGCCGGGGGTGGCGGGCGAAGGCCGGGGGTGGCGGGCGGCGGCGGATGGAGGCGGGCACCCGCCACCTCCAGCCACCACCCATCGTCACCCGTCACCACCCACCTCCCCCCGCCATCGCCCGCCACCCCCGGCCTTAGCCCGCCGCCACCCGTCGGCACCCACCACCACTCGTCGCCTCCCATCACCACCCGCCGTCGCCCGCCACCCGACGCCTCCCCCCACCGGAACCCGTCGCCACCCACCACCACCTGTCGCCATTCACCACCACTCGTCGCCACCCACCACCACCTGTCGCCATTCACCACCACTCGTCGCCACCCACCACCACCCGTCGCCGCCCGCCACCCCCGGTCACCACCCGCCTCCCCCCACTGCAACCCGTCGCCACCCACCACCTGCCGTCGCCGCCCGCCACCCCCGGTCGCCACCCACCTCCCCCCACCGCAACCCGTCGCCACCCACCACCATCCGTCGCCATTTATCACCACTCGTCACCACCCACCACCACCCGTCGCCGCCCGCCACCCCCGGTCGCCACTTGCCTCCCCCCACCGCAACCCGTCGCCACCCACCACCATCCGTCGCCATTCATCACCACTCGTCGCCACCCACCACCACCCGTCGCCACCCGCCACCCCCGATCGCCACTCGCCTCCCCCCACCGCAACCCGTCGCCACCCACCACCATCGGCCGCCGCCCGCCACCCCCGGCCTCCACTCGCCGCTACCCGTCGCCACCCACCACCACCCGTCGCCAAAGAAGTGCAGAAAGTGACTTTGTTTTAGTAATTATTCGTGAAAATTAATTCGACGAATAAATTATTTGCGATTAAATTATTCTACGAATAATCTATTCGAATAAAAATAATCATTCGACAATTTCATTCGTCATTCGCGATGATTTTTTTTATTCTTATTCGTTATTCGTCATTCGAATAAATTTTGCCCATCTCTGGTTCAAATGTAATTAATATTTCATTACGGCTTGATATTAATGAAGTTCTGAATGCTTTATTTATTAGAAAATATAATTTAGTTTACGAAACAATTCCAAGCCGGTTATTACCAACTTTCGTAGGCGGCTTCTATAAACTTTGTTAATTAAAATGTTGATTGAATGTATTAATAATGTATAGTAGAACAAGTTTATTTTTACTTGTTATTGTCACAGGTCTGTCGTCAAACCTTGTGTCTTAATAATGAAGAAAGTGAGATATATCGAAAGTTATAAGTTATAATATTTATCCGCGGTTAGTTATTCTGCGTTGCAGGGTAATAATAATAATATTCAGTTACCAAAAATAGCACAGGTGAAAAGTGAATGATCTTAAACATTTTTTTCACTTAGCATGACATCACTAAGAGAAGTATTTTTTTTATTGTTTATTTAAAGGACATGGGTGACGTGACTGGTTGACGTAATTAAAGACCAAAGAGCTGGCGACTTCCTCGTACGACGCATCAGTATTGCGATACAGCGAGTAAATGCCGCCAGCATCCTTGGTACAATGCCCCGAGGGCCAATCATAGATATATGTTAGGTTAGTTAGATTAGTTTGATTGAATTAGGTGTGTATTTAAATTGAACAGTTTTGGAAATAAAGACCGATAACAAAAATTAAATTTTCTGTCCTCCGGCCGGCAAACAGCACTTTGTCGGCCGCTGCGCTAAACTAAGTTGCCACCTGCCGGCTCCGCTGAGCAGAAAAATGGTATGCCTACCTCGGCCGTTAAATGGGAAAGCCTCGGATCACATGTTTGTCTACAATTACACGTCATCCGAGACATTTCCCACTTAAACGGCCGTGGCATGTAATCTTGTAAAATCAAATTTAACAACACAACACTCGGTCATGACAAAAGGTGTATAAAAGTTGCTCAAAAATATTTACTAATGTACCTTATCCCAATATAGCTCTTTTTTTCGATTGGTATATGTACTTGACTGTACCAATCCTTAAGAAAAAACATAATTTAAATAAAACAGACACGTAATATCGACCCCTTTCCCAGCACTAGTGGCGGTCCGGCATTAACACGTCACTCGTAGAGATGATAATAGCCCAGGAGCCGTGCCCCAGTTAATTGCTTTAATAACTTCCTGTGTCAAAATAACAAAAGAGCGATGCGGTATTAACAAAACGAGTAATGACGCTCGCGTGGTCGGCTCTTGGACTATGCCGTGATTGCTACACAATAGTAAGAAAGCTGACGATTAATTGAAATTTTAGTAATTTAGTTTTAAAAGAATTAAAAATTAAAATTGTTGTTTGGATTCGTGTGAGCTCGCTCGTAACGTGTAAACAATTATGCTTGAGAAAAAGTAGTTTACGCTGCGTTCATTATAATTATGTGTGAAGTATAAAGCTACGAAGAACTTTATGGTTAAAACATGTTAATAACGTCATAGACTGGCATGCTTCGTCATCATATTAGGATCTTGAATGTAAAAAATAGTATTGATTTAATTGTTTAATAGTAATTAAATAGGTAAGCAGACATTGTATCTCAAGAAAATTTAATCACAATTTCGCAAATTGTCTTCTAAATAAAATGCAAACTACGCAAAGGTCCTATTGAAGAGATAGCGTTTTAGAAATAAGTTTTTATAATTATGGCGATAATGATTTTATCCTAGCCGATTTCGACTAAGGCTCGCGGTCGTGTCCGGGTTTCGTGTCAACGTTTCTCATACCCGTGTTCGTGTTACACGTACACGGGTTTCTGACCCGATTTACACGGGTAATTAAAGTCCGTGTAAATAATACCCGTCTGCACGGGTACACGGGTATTATTTACACGGACTTTAATTACCCGCGGGTTCGGGGACGTCCTTGACGAGAAGCCGTGTATGCATGGAAAGTCTGCTTTTTAAGGGTAAAGTTATGTACCGAAGGATGGGTCGTGAGACTTAAGACCTATAGTACAAATGGATAGATAAGCGGAAGGCTAATTGTGTCAAATAGACCTTATTGCGTAACAGATAGAGTCGAAATTTATAAAAACAAAAAAAGTTATATCGGCTGACCTTTCGTGAACACGTTTGTTTTGTAGTGTCGAACGAAGCTGCAGGTTACATTCAATAATAAACCTTATTTGCATTTGCTCAAATTATTTCAAACCCGTTCGGTTCGGTCTTAAGTACCCGGGTACCCGGGTAGCACGCGGTTTCGTGTAAACTGTATCCGTGTATTGGACACGGACACGGGTACCCGGCGGGTTCGTGTAATTCGGGTTCTTAGTACCGTCGGGCTTAAGAACACGGGTATCCGGTTTGGCGGGTTACACGTGTACCGTGAGCCCTAATTTCGACCGCGGCACTAGATTTTGCTATGCTTACTTTGAATTGTAAAAATATTGGCATGAAAGACGGTTTATTGTTGTCCATTCCAATTTCTAAAATCAAGTAAGTGTTATCCCACGTTTCTTTATTTTTTCATAATTCTCTGTCTATTTTTAACAGTTTAAGTTTTGCATTTCTATTTAGGTAAGTATTATAATAAATGCATTCTAAATCATTAGTATCATTACCCTTACTTCTTAGACAGAAGTTGAATAAATGTCTTAGGTCGGTTGCACACTAGGTGCGAATTTACGTCGGACATAATATACCTAAGTAACACTAAATTCAAATGGATGTATGACAGCCTCCGTAGCCTAGTTGGTAGTGACCCTGCCTACGAAGCTGGAGGTTCCGGGTTCGAATCCTGGCGAGGGCATTATTTGTGTATTTATTTATCACAAATATTTGTTCCTTGGTCATGGCTGTCTATGTATATAAGTATCTATATGTATCTATCTATTATATCCTCCTGACACCCCGCGTCCTTTACAAAGTGCTAAATAGACTACACCGTAAAGTCCGAACAATTTTGAAATGCGTATATCAACAACGGACTACCGACCTATATAAAGTCTTAAATCCTGAGTTTTGGAATTTTCGCGCTAAAACAGTACTGGATGCTTATTGGCTTGCAACCAATGGATTTTAACCAATGGCGATAGATTGTCCTTAAGGTTCAATAAGGATTTTGGGCTTAGAGGCCGTCGTTATTTCAACACGTGCGACGGAATTCACAACAATGGAGGCACGTGGTCGACGCCTTAAGTAAATTTCAAAATATTTTTGTTTAAATCAATGGTTACAATGTTGTTTTTTTAATTAATTGTAAACAATAATATTTTCTTTATACATTATATACTATTCTAAAGAAAAAGTGGATAATAAAATAAATAAATCGTCTTAAATATTTTCAACCTATACAAAGGCACTCCGTCCGTTATTAGTCTTAAAACTATATGGAATTAATCACAAATCGCCCTCGGTTGCTATACTAAAAGTAGTGTATGTATTCATTTCAGGGTTACAAGACAGTTAATTAGAATAATTCTGAGTATGGAGACATTAAGATTTCACTGCGAGTACATCTGGAATAGATATATATAACACGATCTTCGTCATTTCTTGATTAAAGTTTCGTTTTATTATGAAGAATTATGACATACATTTTTTTTAATGTGTTGTTTTGTTAGATTTGAAGTATTTTGCGGAAAATAGACAACAAATATTATTATTGCATATGTGGTGAAATACATATTCTGTGAAATATAATGATTATTTTGAACATTTTGTTTAATTTATATGCCTTGCCTATTCATGCATAACGCCCTGATGTCCTTCATAAAGTACAAAATATATCCACATAGCAATATGTTAATTACCTCCGTCTAATAATATTTAAAAATATTTGTTTCAGTGAAACATCACAAAACATGTAGTTCGCGTGTTATTCAACTGGCAATGTGTCGGACTTTACAGCTAAAACTATTTAATACTTTGTAAAGTACATCCGTCCATAGGGACAAATAATAAACGAATGCGTCATTAGAGTGAGAAAGACAAATCCTCGAAATTTACGAATCTCGTTTTTCGCGGTAGGGCCGCAGGGCCTCATTAGCCCTAGGAGTCCCACACGACCACCCGGGTCCGTCCCCCGCCCCGTGCGTATGCGTACCTAACGCATTTCCCCACGAAAAAATAAAGCTATGTTTAGCGTACGAAAACATATATTCCGTTTCCGTTTCCGCTGGCTCAGCGACCCAAAATGAGTCTTGGCCTCCAACACCAGAATGCGCCATTTTCCTCGGTCTTGCCCCAACTCTCGCCAGTTGGTAGCTTGGAGCTCGCGCAGATCCGTGTCGACCATACCACCCCAACGGTATCTAGGGCGACCAATTCCTATTGGTCGCCCATATATTAACACACATATATTATGTATAGTTTAATGTAGAGATGCGCTGAAAGGTCCAAGAAGTCTGGAATTTATTGGGACTATAAATCGTTGGTTGAGAAGCAAAACTCTACCACCAACAGCCTATATTACTTTCCACTCATTTATAAGAGTTTGGCTTCAGAAAGTATGATTTGATGGAAACCACAGATGATAGGATCTTGGAGAAATCGGTTGAAGTTGTTTTTTTTTAATTTTTAATTTGGTGGTTATTATTATGAAAGTTGTTTTTTTTTGTGCGTGTCAAGTGTTGAGACGAGTGAAATTCGTACGAAAGCATGTGTCATGTGCAACTGGCCTTAAACATAGAAGGAAGTGCGCCGGAGCAGCCCGTCACGGCACAAGCACTCGTACGTTAATCATTATTATATCATTTCAAGCCCTAATGATAATGATAGCCCTCCGGCGCGAACGGAGTGAGCCTAAATACTGAGTGCATTCTTCATAATTATACTAAGTCGGTGCTTTGTTGCAGATTTTGATGGAGGTATAGGTATCGGCACGAGAGTTGAGGCCACGCACACATCAACATGTCATGTAAACATATGGGGGATTTGAATTTAGTGTTCTTTTTTCGGACTGACAGCAAACCCAATTGCAACTGTAAGATTGACCAAAAAGTTTGTTCAAGGGATTTGCTTCAATATTTTGACGCATTCATTCGTTCATTAAATTTTTAGTACTTCATTTGGATGTGTGTAATCATTCACCTCAACTCTCGTGCCTATAGGCAACCTATAGGCTTAGCACATGATTAGTGCGACAGTATGTCGCCGCGAGATAAACTATCCATCACTCTTTTATTCATATGGTTAGTAAAAGATGGAGAATCTATCTCGCTGCGACATACTGACGTACCAATAATGTGCTAAGCATGCTATACCTACTTAGTTTATCTATTAGGCAGATATCACACGTACGGATTTGTATAGGTATGTGTGTGACAACAGCCTTAGGATCAGTGAATCAATTGGAACCCTATAATAAGGAAATATGGCAAAGTGAGGTTATAAATAGATTTTAAGGAACTATGATTTTAATAAAAAAATCCTATTTGTAATTCATTGAGTGTACGTAAGTTTATTTATAGGACTTTACTATAGGTTCTTTAGCTCAGAAATGACGTTAAAAAAACCATTATTAGATCATCATCATCATCAGCCTATATTAGTCCACTGCTGGACAAAGGCCTCTCCTATTACCTATGCGTACGAACGGTTTAGGAGGTAAATGCCCATAATCGCCACGCTGGGCAAGCGGGTTGGCGATCGCAGTAGCGTGTCCACTATGACGACGCTGCTGCCCGTCATCAATCTACGATAAATAAATGGTTAATGACACTTCAATCCCTTAGTCGACTCTTACGACACCCACGGAAAGAGTTGGGGCGGTGACTGTATTCTTACTGCCGTCACCACACGGCTTACTGCCGTCATCACACGGCCTACTGCCGTCATCACACAGCTCATTGCCTATCCTATAATGAAAATTGAAAAAAAAGCCCTTAATAAATATGTTCTAGGGTGTTCTGGTTTCCAATTGATAGAGTGTGCCAAATTCAATAACATTTAAACTTTGCCAATCACAACCAGACATAGCTAAGACTACAAAAAAAACTCTAGTCTACCAATTAACAAAACAAATCTTGCTACAACATGACTCACGCGCTTAAATCTACAACGAAATCGGCCATTGAACAATTCGCACAGCTGCGCCTTCATACAAACATTGCCCAATTGTGCTCAAGCTCTAATTACAAACCCTTTTACATCACACGTGTTTGACCTTGCTTACTTACTATGGTGACTTATTAAGCCACCTGTAGCCGGACCACACCTCGGATAGTAGCGATATCACAGAATTAGATTTGGATAGAAGAAACAAGTTCAGTCATTTGTATGGCGGACGAGCGTGTCAGATTTTGTACTGAAGTTGTTACTTGCCTATGATTTTAAATGTCTCAGGCCCTTGAGTATTCATATTTTTTTGTGTTGTTGCAATTAATATTACTTAAGGAGGCATTATTAATGTTTTTGGGTAAACAACGCAAACCCATGTTCGGAGTCTTTCCGGTGGACAATCGAAAAGTTAAGGCCTATAAAGCTTGATTTTCTTATGAAAGCCTAATCTTCATTAAGACGTCCTCCTTTTCCATTGCTTTGTATGATAAAAATCATTATTACCTGTCCACAGGCTGTTAACTATCGACCACAGGAAAGAAAAAGTGCGTGTTCAGCTGAACTGTAGAGCCCCTCTTTCCTGTGACCAATAGTAAGCAACTGGTAGGAGTGTAGTCGTGATTTTTATCATACAACTCAATAGGAAAGGAGTGCCTTTAAATGACAATAAGGGTTTAATAAGAAAATTAACTCTCATAGCCCTTAACTTTTAAAATGTCCACCGGAAAGACACGTAACATGATTTTAAGTTTGACCCTTTTGTTCACTTCAATTTACAAAATTTGACGCCCGAAAGCTGCAAGCTGCGATTAAAGATAAAGACGGACAACTCAGTGGATTTCACTGAGTTCATTTGACACGCTAAGTAGATACGTTTGCTTAATCTATGGTATATATGACATCTGTTAGCGATATAATGTATTAAAAAGCGCGTTGGTACCTACCACACAACACAGTCCGGGCACAGTCTACGCTCGTGTATATACCCGCTGTGTATAGCGCCCTGCTTGTGTGAAATTTATTAAATGAAATTGGCGTTTTGTGTGATCAATTTTGTATAAAGTCTATTTTCCATACAATGAATTTTGTGTAATACACCGTGGGCTGTTTAAACCCGAAAGATTTTAACCACGCATTTTTGATGTAAAAACAAACAAAAAAGGTTACATGACTTTTGTCATTTTTGGCGATTTTTTTTTTATTGTTTTAATGTATTTCAACATAAAAAGTAAATTTTATTCATAAACCTAGCACTTACAATAAGTGTTAACGTTTTTTTTTACAAAAATCTCATTTTTTAAAGGTTTTATTTCTCACTTTTTGACATTTATTAATGAGGTTAGTGAGACTATTCTCCATAATGGCACCAACGGAGTTAAAAAGACCTTTTGTACTGAGTAACAATTAGAGAATATGTTTTTTTTTTATTGGTAATAACTCTGAAACTAGGCGATATCCAAAAAAGTTTATACGACATTATAGTTTCTAAATGTGGTCAGGAATACACTGCTAAAATCAGTCGGGTTTAAACTGCCCACGGTGTATTTTTTTGATGTCAAAATCAAAATAAACCAAATTTTGCCGGTAATATTAGACACTTATAAGGCGTGTATTGTATTACAGGAAACAAGGTACCTATTATCATACATTTATACCTATTTCAATCATAGGGCAAGAGTAGTTTTCAAAGTTTATTTGTGGATATTATTTAAGGGAAAAAAAACTATTATTAATGTGAAAAAACCTTTGTAGTAAGTACCTACATAGTGCACTGTTGAAAACAAAGAATATATCTAAGTTTATCTTTAGATAATAAAATTATGGATCAACTAAAGTCTATGATCAAAATCAACAATACCCAATACATGGTAACTGTGCGGTCACCGGAGCAGGGGAAGCCGCACTTTTGGTAGGACGCAGGCACTTTTGGTAGGAGGCAGGGAGTGTCCGTACTATACGTCAGTATTTTTTATTATTCTGTGGCCATACCCTGAGTTGGCAAGTAAGCTTTGCATTAGCGTTTACCGCATACGTAAAGTAGTCCATCATGCTTGCTCCAATACATCTTAGTCGACTCTTACTATACCCACGAGAGGAGTTATGGTGACACATGTATTCTTACCGCCGTCACCACGCGCCGGATTGGCTTAGAGACCTTTAATTACCCCTAAAGCAATACACCGCACGTGCTAGACAAACAACTAGAAACACAAACGGGCTTACAATGTTTACATTCAAAGCTGAATACATTGTACATATTGTTGTACGAATTGAGGTCATTGGATGACATTTATTGACATTATGATGGACTTAGACTATTGAAATTAAAACGTTTGTTGATGGTGGTATTAAGAATCGTAATTATTCAAATGGGGTATTTTGACGCCATTTGGATTAATGGAGGTTATTATTACTAATTATATTAAGTACAATGTGTCTGTGCAAGGGTTGTAGGGTTTTTAAAAGAAGATTTTAAGAAAGGTAGATGGTTTGACATAAAACGGTTTTTTTTAATGAGGTAAGGCATAAAGCTATTGTATGCGGCCCTACAGCGAAATTCGAAATTCGCAAATTTCGAGGATTTGTCTCTCTCACTCTAATGACACCGTCATAAAAATCCTTGAAATTTCCGAATTTCCATCTAAGTCCTCAGGGTAGGCAGCGCATAGGCGATTTTTTTATCGCTATGTACATGGGCCTCAGTAGGAGCATTCCATCAGGTGGGTTGAGAGCTCTGTTGTCTACCTTCGTGTCATAAAAAACTATATTTATAAATGCGTTAAATATTTATTAATAACGTATAAGTTCAATCACGACAGGGTAAAAAACATTGAAACGTCATGTAACGATTGTTCCACCCCACAACTACAAGCAACAATTAACAATTCCGCCATTAACATAATTTGTAAACGCGAAACGTGTACTTTAGTAAAGTGATGAAACACGTGAGAAATTACAACTGACAGTACAATAAGTGCTAATTGTATACAACAAAAACATGTACGGATGCTATCTACTTAACTTATACTTATTATAACTTAACAGACACTTAACGCCAATTATCTCCAACCATCCTAGTTTTACACACGCCTACGTTGACATACATTATTATGAGCTTTATTAGAATGACAATAAGGTTCTCTTAGTTACGTAATCAGTTGAATAGATGCAAAGATAATCTGGCATAGAGAAAGGGGAACATTTCTTGATAAATTATAATACGTAGAATTTTAATGTTCCGTATAAGGTAATGCTTTTATAATTTGTTTGCTTTATTGTCTACTTTGCATTTTATTGTATTAAATTGGAGTTAGTTTTTAGTGTAAGATTAGCTTGACGCGTGGCATTTTGAATTTAAATTAAGATAATGACCGTTTAATAACCATTAAGTGGCGGCAGTTTAGATATTAGGCAGGTTTTCTCAAGGGTCATTGTGCCGTATTTTTAAGGGTAAAAAGTAAATCAAATGCCATACAGGGTGGTCCAAACCTTGACGTCAAAAAATTTTTTTTAGATTCCTCACGTCATGAGCTATCAGAATATACCCCATGCATGTTAGCCGATTTTTTGTAGTTTTCGAGTTATGAATTTTTGAAAATTTTTTTTTGAGAAATTTTGGTATGAAGAAATTTATTAATAAAAAAAACTGTTGGGTTTTTTTAATATTTTCTTTTTGTAAAAGTATTACTACAAATAAAGCATTTACTGACAAAAAAATTAGCGTCCTCACTTTGATACAATGAATGAAGTCCAGAATTTCTCAAAAAAAAAAATTCAAAAATTCATAACTCGAAAACTACAAAAAATCGGCTGACATACATGGGGTATATTCTGATAGCCCATGATGTAGGGAACCTAAAAAAAAATTTTTGACGTCAAGGTTTGGACCACCCTGTATATTTTTGTAGGTATATATAACTAGAAACCACCGACAAGATGGTCTGACGACATCTGCCGAACGGCAACAAAGCAGTGGATGCGACATGCACAGCGGCTCTACCGCGAAAAAAGAAAATCGTAAATTTCGAGGATTTGTTTCTTTCACTCTATTGACGCCTTCGTTTGAGTGACAGAGAAAAATCCTCGAAATTTACGAATTTCGATTTTCGCGGTAGTACGCTAGGACCGAGGAAAGTGGCGTAATAAAGAAAAGGCCTATATACCCAGCAGTGGGTGGACACAGGCTGAATAGATAGATAGGTAACTAATGTTCAAAATTCAAAATTCTTTATTGCTATGTTTACCAAAAGCTCTTCCCAGACGTTAAACATGAAGCCAACGTACGTGCTTATATTTAAATTCAAATGAATGTACCTAGTGCTACTTTTAGAAAATTATTATTTTGAGCATGCATCAGAGCATCCACTTTACAATTTTTGTCATAAAGTATAAAAATTGAACATAATTATTGTGATTTTCTTGGTTGTATCAAATGAGTGATATATAGATTTCCTGTTATTTTAGCAGTTTAAGCGAATTTCTAAGTACAGTCAAGTGCAAAAATAAGCATCAAAAGAATCCGCTCATAATGTTACGAACGACGTCCTTATTACACAGAATTAGAGTGCACTGGGACATATTTTTGACCATTTTTGTGTGCACCTTATTTTGTCTTTGACTGTACATATAAATGGAATAGAAGTAAGAAGTACCGAAACCGCAATGTAAATTAGCGACAGTTAGCAAACAAAACGCAGAGCCGGTTTATTAAAACAGCATTGGGTGAAGGTTTAATTGAAGCCTTGCATCGAGTACAAAACGCCTAATTGTACCTTCAAGTGTTTATTGTAAGAGCTCTTTCTGACATTGATGTATGTTACTGGATGTAACATAATGCGGAGTTTTAATATTCAATGATAATAGATATTTATGATACAAGTGTGGAAAGTACATGTTGAAATGCAGGCTTTTTTCAGAAATAGTGTCGGTGACTATAAAACAAGCGAGAGTAAAATGTTGTATGTGTATCATACAACATTTCACAATGCATTATGCGAGGAAAACCAGACTATCTCCGCAGTACCAACCAGATCGTGCAGGAAAGTAATTTTGGAAATTCATTCCCGCACACGTGCGAAAAAAATCACTTTCTGTGCATAAGTTTACTCTTAAAAAGAGAACTTTCTGAGCTATGCATTGTAAAAATCTTTAACAAACCTGGCTACATATTAGTCCCCCTGTAAAAACTATGGCGGCTGTAAAAACTAGCCAGAGCAGAGGGTAAGAGCTTTCTTAGGGAATTTAATTAAATTAGTGATATTTACCAAAATAAAATCCGGTAAAAATTATTTTGATTTTACATAACACTAAATGATATAATCGTATAATAAAAAATATGATGAAAATAAATGTAGGTATGGTTCACATCTAGAATAATTAGATCTTAGTATATCGTTGTACCTGATTCCAGCGAGTTTCTGCCCTCCGGTAAATTGCGCCGAGACCGCAACAAGACATTACCATTGTGAAAATGACTAGTGTGCAATTAGCTTTATAATGAAATGAATTCCATTTTTGTAAATTATTTAACTCCCAGATTTAATACCAGTTCTTCATTATGCACTTGTCATTTTAGAACGAGCTCTCTTATTAATAACAGGTAATGTATCTGTTATTCACAATTAAATTGTAAATATGATATTCTGTCTTCTGTCATGTAATTTCGTTCATTCAACAGTTGTAAAGTATTTTTAAAAGTACTAAATATTTTGTGGTTTTAATTATATTGTAAATACCAGGTACTTGAGTGTGGTTTTGGGCCATTTACTATTGTGTACGTAATAAGGGACTTAACAATACTTGTTAAACATTAATTGCCGTATGCATTTACAATTCTGTGTAACTGTGTAACATTTTATATTTACCTGCGTAGAAATGATAATTAGCTACAGATGTAGATAAATACATATTATATTCTCTAGTTAACGAAGGCACTTAGTTACAATATCAAGACAAAAACTTGGTTGTTTAGGTTTAATGTCAATTAAATTCAGTTAAGTAGTTTTATTTTTAACACATTGGGCATGGTTAACAATTTAGTTTTAATTTTAGTTTTAGTTTTATTTTGGATATTAAATTTAAAATTACAATTTTATACTCGTGAATACTACTTAATTCAAACTGGAAATAACAACTTGAAATATGTTTTACAATTATAATATATTTTTGTCATCTGGGGGCATGGCAGTGCCCCTACCAAGTCGAGCTTTGTGTCTTGTTTAAAGTTAATTATAATTAAAACACCTATGTATTTTCAAACTAACATGCACTCACTAGTGTTCCTAACAAAAATTTCGATACCAAATAGGCTATTAACAAAAATACACGTCAAAATGCAAGCCAAGTTTGTTCAAGACCCTCATCAAATAGATAATTGTTCAGCTATTCGAGTAAAATGCGCGTGCCAACAAAACTAGTTCATCACCCTCTTATTACTTCCAAATACACCTATATCAGACCCCCGATCGCGGAGGCGGTTCCTAAATGACTGCTAATGAGCGTTTTTATTATTTTACAGCTGTAAAATAATTTCTTATAGCGCCTCTTTATACCTAGATAAACATCGAAACTCGCTTCGCACCTCGATCTGATAATCGAATTAATGCTCTCATACTATTTCACGCTATTTTATTGCTTTTTGTGTGGATAATACCGGGTTTCGAATCGTAATTTCGGGTTATCGGTGCGCACGATTGAATCGATCTGGATTTTGAGCAATGTAGATGCGCGGAAGTGCTTTTACGTTGTTTATGAGCGCATAATTATTCTACCAGCCACTTAAACTTCCTCAAGAAAAATCCATAAACTTAGTTCAGACGGATAAAGGATTATAATATTATACGTACATGACTCAGCTTTTGTTGATCTGAAATCTAAAATTACTCGAGTTAGTCCGTACCGCACCCGACCTAAGATTTAGTTACCTACGAAAAGCGGAAGAATGAAAGATAACGGATAGAAAATCATGCACTGGATGGGCTGGGCTTTGTACGCTCTCAATCTATCAGATAGAGCAGTTACCAAAATACATCAAAAAAAAATTAATACAAAAAACACAGTTAATAAGTTTACTTTTATATTTTTAGTGTAAACAGTTATATTGGCTTCTAACTAGTTACGTTAGTAGTAAGTAACAGATTACGGCACCTACCTGCCAAATCTAGATTACCCTCTTATAATAATCTACAATAGTACATTACGACACAAGTGCGAAAAACAGGATAATTATCCGAAACGAGTGGCGATGTTTTAAAACACGACCGAAACGAGTGTTTTAAAACACGACCGAAACGAGTGTTTTAAACCGACACGAGTTACGAATTTCCTTTTTGCACGTGTCTCGTACGACGATTTTTAGTACAGATAGCCCTCCGAAGTTTTGGACCTGACGTAAAATGACCCATTTCTCGCACTAGAGCCTAAAAAAGGCACCATCTGTACTAAAAATATAATTTACATGACCTTGAAAATCATGTGAATCATACACTCTCATCTTTAATTTTTACTACCACTAATCGGACAATATTTGACGGTACCCCAAAACAAGCAAATCCTGAACCTGTGGCAAGTTTATTATTAAAGGTAGTACCAGAACGAAACAATCAGCGGCGGCCATCGCCGATCGCCGAACCGATAACACGCCCAGAGCCCAAATAACGCGAGTATTAAGCAAAATGTATTATAATGAACGACTCTTTAATTCAGACTGTTTATCTTTTGTGTTATAACGACCGTCCAGTGTTGATGTTTCTTAATAACATGTAATTTCGTTCTGAATTTCCGAAATGTGTTCGACATTGTCTAATTTGGTCAAATTTTAGTTCCATGAATTGTTTATGAGTGCGTAAGTTCAGAGTGGAACGAAAAATGACTAAGAAAATAAAGGCTTTTTCTCAAATTATTTTGACGAACTCCGTAGCTCAGACTAGCTCGGTTTCGAATCCCGCGTCTATCTTTTCTTGTCCCTTAGTTGTGATGGTTTTTTTTTGTACTTTTATAAGTATCTACGCAATATAGGTAACTATACATCTATATAACATATAATTATCGTCGTCACTGAGTAACTAGGTACTCAAAACACAAGCCTAAATTGCGCTTACCGTCCATTTATGTAAGAATATCCTATGACTTAGTTTTTAGGGGACAAAATCGGTCAACCCATTTATACAAAATAAAATTTATGTCGCAAAAAAAGTTTCCTACTTTCACCTAATCAAAATACAATACTGAATGAACGAATAACTACTATTTTTGTAACAGCCTGTATAAGACGTATCTATACACCGTGATATCAATTTACGAGGAAACATTTGTTCGACGCCGATTAAAGAGGAATTAAGAAAACAGAATTGAGCTTCGAGAGAAAAATGACAGATATAAGGCGTCGAAAAGCTGCGCGCACGCACGCTTGCCGAATTCTAAATTTAAATGTATATTTACATTGAGCTATCGGGAGCACGTAATTAATACAATCTTTGTTAGAGGGTAATTTGCCAGAGCTAATGCCGGCGTGTGTAATCTTCAAAGGGGATTTAGGAACACGCGTTCTATTCTATTTTAGTGATGTTCAGAAACAGAGAAATATTTACAATCTCAGTGGAACACTTGGGCGCATCCGATGGTCGTTACGCGAGAACGTATCGATTCTGACTCATAAGTGATTTGATTCGCTTAAATTAGACACTTTTGCATATGCAATTTGATAGAATATGGACATTTACGGTATGAATGGGTAATGATTAATTTAAAATTAATATGCTATTTTAAGGGAGCGAATTTTTTTATTTTAATTTTACATTTTCAGAGATCTTCCGTTGTTTGTTCACTTTCAGATTTTTTCCATTTTTATTTAATTGGGCAAATCAACTTTTCGATCGACCTATTTTCTGTCTGCTGCGTTACTTTTCATGAACTTACAAATGTACGTCAATAAATACTATACTACGCATATGTAGTTGGGTTCAAAATTGCATGGACAGTTTATGAATGAATTCATTCATAAATTGTCCATGCAATTCTGAACGCCACTGTACAATGAAAATCAGTTGGAACCTAAATGTATCGATGTGAACTTGTGTGGGGCCTAACGCATTATACAATTTATAAGCATTTTTTCTAGCAAACTTGATGAAATTGTCACCTGCGTTACGGGACAAAATAGTGTCGATCGATAAGTTGATTGGCCCAATTATGACGTACATATTTTCTTTTTAGCTAAGAAACAAGAAAGAATGTCATACTAGATGTCCCAAAAATAATGATATAATAAATTGAGATTTCTCCGTTTAGTTGCCATGACAAGGTCAATATGTGTCAAATATTTATTTTATTACTTTTAGTCGCTTTACAAGAATATCGCTTGTCTGTTACTATTGAGGGATATACTTACTCTGCTTATTACATGCACGACTAGATACCTGGTTTCATTTGTCATAGGTATACAGGCAGACGTCCCACAAGATGGTCCGACGACCTGGTCAAGGTCGCGGGAACCCGCTGGAGGCAAGCAGCGCAGAACCGGTCATATTGGCGATCATTGGGGGAGGCCTATGTCCAGCAGTGGACGTCTTTTGGCTGAAATGATAATGATGATGATACAGGGTGGTGCCTGGCTCCCAGAGCAAGAGTGAACAGCCTACTAGAGACTGTTACGTTGGGCAAGTTTCATTTGTGATGTTCAAAATATATGTTTATATGTGTTTCATAATATATAAAGACGATATACTTACGAACCAAAGTCATACAGGCTGTGTATTCGATACGGGCGTATAATTTAATACCTAACGATTATAATTTAGGATTTAGAACTTATTATAAAATAATTTCCTTAGAAAATAAAAATGTTATTTCTTAATACATAATTATTCAGCACGCAAAGTATTGCATTCACAATAATTCACGTAGCTTATTGTCATATCAAGTCAGCTTTACTTTTTTTATGTCCAAATTAATTTGTAGACTGCGTACATTGCAACGTAGTTGGACTTAAAACATCAGTACACCGAGTTTATAACACTATTTAAGAAAATAATTATACCATTCTACTCGTATTCCTATGATCAAGTGTTATGATTGGATAAACTATGCATATAATTATGGTATACACACGTTGTATTGGCAAACGTTCTGCCCCAGTTACATGTCAAATGGTTTTTGAAAATTCTTTAACTATTTAAAAACATTTTATAAGCCCCAATTACACCAAAACACCACTTTTCAATCCAAACCCACCGGTTGGCAATGCCCCGGGTAATTAAAAACGAAAATAAACAGACCGCTCGATCGTAAAAGATCTATGACAGCTAAAAAATAGTACAGATGAGCATTCGGCTGTTAAACTAATTCAGTCACAGAAATACACCTACGGGCCTCAGTAATCTGGTTCACAGGTGATTTTTTTTATTCGTAGCTGGAGTAGCAACATCACAAGCGTCTTATATTTTTTTGTTTATTAATCAATTTTCTTATGTTTTCAAGTAGGTATTTATAGTGGAATAGGAACTACAATCTTTCATGGAACCGAATGGCAGATCTTCACATCTGTTTGGAGTTTCTTCAATATTTCTCTACAACAGGGTTATTTAGAGTTTAAGGTAATTTCAAATTAATTAATCGTTGTAGACGGAATGTATAATTATGAAAAGATCAATTGAAATCTTAATTCAAATGATAATTATCAAGCTGTAAGTAAAGAAAAGCATTTGCCTAACAAATATTGGCGCTGCTTAAGAAATATAAGCTCATAAGACTGTGCGAATGACGTACTCTTGAACTATGTAATTCGTTGAAGTTTACGCCATGTACTTTTGCAGCTAATCATCATCATCATCATCATCAGCCTATGTTAGTCCACTGCTGGACGTAGGCCTCTCCTATTAACTATGCGTGTAGACGCATTGGGAGGTAAATGCCCATAATAAGCTAATATATGTATTAAATTGTACGATCCCTTTCAATTGAAGTAGGTATTATCCTCACTTGAAAACAATAAAGTTGCATTTATCAAACAAATGAAAATCAAACACAAGATTCAAAGTAAGTATCACAAATGTTTTTCGTGGTCATATCCTAGCTGTCCAAAGACAAATAATGAAATTAAGTAGGTTCCACTAAAGTTTTTATTAGTTCCTAGCTCTTTTTTGCCAACCACTAAAAGTGTAGTCCAATTGATCAGTAAATACAATCAGCCCAAAGTGATTCAGACTGAAGCTCCAAGGTTTAACTATAATGTTCCATTTGATAGTCCCACCGGAGTGAGTCGTTCATTCAGGAATGCCATCAAATTGTAAAAGATTTCCTAAGCCACGTGGTGAATGATTTCAACTTTATTGTTAATATAACTGATTGGAATTCGCAATAAATCTTTTGTGTGATTGCCAAATCAATGTGCAAGTTATAACCTGAAGATGAATTGCTACAGGCTGGAGTTATTATTTTAGTGTGACTATAATGAATGGTCATTGTGACACATGCAAACCATTCTGTTTTATTTTTATTGCAATCTGCTGTTATTTTTTCATGACATTCTGATTATTATGAATTATTAACATCTGTGATTTTTTATATGATTTGACAGTCCAATTAACAGTTGAATTTTTGAAAACGCATTGTTATGAATTTTGCATTTTTAAGTACGTATTTTCTAAGACATAATTTTTTCTACCACCACCTACGCGTCTTTATAGGTATCTACCTAATTGCATTTCAAAGATCGATATAATAAGAGGTATAGCAGACAAACAAAGTGTATCAAAAATAGTTGTAATCTTTTCGGAGTCTCGTTATCGTATCGTGTGGATTTTTTATTTATTTCTGCTAGCTCACCATAGAACCTTTAATATACCTATAATTATAAAAACCAATCATTTTGTGCCGTATTCAAAATACAATACTGGGTGTGCCGTTGAATGAATTACTACTATTTTTGTTACATAAAAATCAGAGGCTATGTTTAAAAGAAAACCGGCCAAGTGCGAGTCGGACTCGTTACGTACCATTATCAATTTATCATAAAAAATATACAGTTAAATCGACCTATCTCAAAAACTATAAGAACTAATTGAATCAAACCAAAAATCATTGAAAAGTTTATTGATATACAAAATATTTTTTTTAAATACCTACATGTATGGAGGGCCCCAACCCTACTCGTAAGTATTTTTTTTACAATATAGTATCATAGGTAATTATGTAGCGGTTCATACAACACATATCCTTACCAAATTTCATTACTCTAGTATTTACAGTTTCCGAGTAAATCGGCTGTGACAGACGGACATGACAAATCTATAAGGGTTCCGTTTTTGCTATTTTGGCTACGGAGCCCTTAAAATTAACGAAATTTCAGAGTTTTCCTTTTAAATCGCTTTCTTACAATTTTAATACTTAGGCAATCTATTGTAACTCTCTCCTATCGCTATTCCCTTTGCAATAAAAAATTGGTCCAAATTCCACATCGAAAATAAGACGTTTTTGGTAGCTTGCCAAGTTCATTATGAGTGTTCATGAAATTTCACATTCGAATTATTTTACTGCCTGACTTATGGCTGTTACTTAAATATTTGGTAAACAGGAAAAATATGGCGCTTATCGATCAAATTTAATGCGTTGCGCTGAAATAGCTTTAAGTGGATCGCGGCATTACGCGCAATGAAAACAATCTGATCTTTTGTGGGATCTGTGCTGCGAGATGATTAAGAGCATCGGTTTACGATCGGGTGTGTATCTAGGTAGGTACTAGGTACCTACATTATTTTTACAAGAAACGAGGAGGTAGGGATCTGCATGAAGAATTGTTAGTTTGTTACATACGTTATGGATAAATCGTAATTAGATGAGAAAAATTGAATTCCTTCGCATGTTTCATGCCAAAATAAATTTAAAGGAGTTTTTGCCATACCATATATCTGTCAGATTGAATTCCTGGGGAAAAGGGTAGTGATATTTTTATCTGACGGATATAATATATGTATACATATCCGGTGCTTGTGGAACAAGACGTAATGGAGCTCTTAGGCCACCTGATGGAAAGCAGGAACTGAGGCCCATGGACATAGTGATCAAAAAAATCACCTATGCGCTGCCTACCCTCAGGACTAAGATGGATTGTCTCTATCTATGCGAGTAATTACACCGGCTATTTTACCCCCAAACCGAAACACAGCAGTGCAAACATAATTTATGTACATAATTTATAAACATTTGGGTATACCTAGGGTAGAGAGGGGCTAGTTAAGCTTTGAAAACATTTGAGCTTATCGCTTTGTAATTCCTAATCACTACGTTTTCAAACTATGAATACAGGGTTATTTTTTCACCGGAACAATAAATTTTCCCACGTATTTGGTATCGATAATAGATTACATTTATCAAATAAAATTGACATATTTTTTTTTTCATTTATTATTAATTTATCCTTCATGCAAATGTAAAATGATGGGCTTACTAAAGACAAGACGTCAACGGGGTGCGGGACGCAGAGGGCGGCGGAAAGGGGTGAGCGACCTGCTGGTCGGCGCACGAGTTGGCAACATAGCAGTTATCTTAATCTCGGTGACTAGGTCAGGGTCAGTCCCGCGCTTGACATAATAATAATAATAATAATCGACATCACGATCCCCCATGACGAGAACCTCGTGAAGGCCGAGAAGGACAAAGCCAGTAAGTACCTTGACTTGGCTCACGAGGTAACCGACATGTGGGATGTTGATTCGGCGATCATTGTGCCGATAGTTGTTTCTGCGAATGGTCTCATAGCGAAGAGTCTCGATCAACACCTCAAGAGGCTCTCGCTAGGTGGTTGGATCAAGGGTCAGATGCAGAAGGCGGTAATCCTGGACACGGCGCGCATAGTCCGGCGGTTCCTCTCCCTGTAGCCCTACCACCGGCAGCTTGGGCCCGCCCCGTTGCCGGCGGCACCCTAGGTTAGGTTTTTTTATAGTATGTTTATATGTTTTGTATTGATTTTGTATGTTTTATTGTATTTTATTTTTATAACCATATTATAAAATAACCTGACCTAAGAAGATGTATAAATAAAGAGAATAATAATAATAAGGCCGCAGGGCAGTTTGTGGCGAGCTGTTGGGGAGTAACGACCCCACGGACCCGAGTGCTCCCGAGAGTCGGTCAGGGTTCCCGCCTCCGGCGTGTCTTCGTCGGTCGGAGTGGAACCCCAAGGGGACCCGTAGGACTCTCAACTCTGGCTTGCCTTAACTGGCCGTCCAGAGAGGAGTCGTCAGAGCTATATGCTCCAGGGGTGGAAGTGTAAATTTGCGTAAGTCGCGAGTTGGTGCAGCGGCTGTCAAGCCACTGCGCAGAAAGCGGTGTACACCTCTCTACACTCCTGAGCCGCCTACACCGGTGTTGCCCCTGGCTGTCTCTTGTGACGGCATTTACGGGGGCCCATCTAGTCGGCGGCGAGTCACCGCCTGCCTCGATAGCAAAGAGAAATCATTGTTATGGCAGGTGTCCGGACCTCTTTTCTATAGTTCCATCTCTGATCCATCCATCCTCCATCACCATAGCCCATTAGTCTTTTCCATTCCTTCTCAATAGTCTCTAATACGCCTGCTGGGACCGGTCCACGGATATCTATTTTTGTGCCCGTGAATGGGTTGCAGCAGGTGTAAAACACAGCAAATTTCTCCAAAGGGCCTCTACGTGTTGGATCTGTATCCCCGCGCAAGCCTATCAAAAGACCGGGATTTATAGGCCCGTGATGAAAGAGAGATACAAATAATAATAATAATAAATATGCTTTATTGTGCACTACAATGAAAACTTAAACAGAAACACAGATAAACAGTAGATGCAAGTAGGTGACAACAGGCGGACTTATCGCTGAAGAGCGATCTCTTCCAGACAACCTTAAGATAGCGGATTATGGCGAAAGAATATGACTATAGGGCAGTGCAAAAATATAGCAATAACATAACCTACCAAATAAATTACATAAACTACAAATATACAGAAAAAAAAACATACACTACATATACAAATACATACATAATTCTATAAATAATAATAAAAATAAAAGATAAGGAGTATAATGACTAGCTGGAGTAGCTGGGAATAAAAAGAGGAGTTATGTCAACTGGGCAAAGAAATTTATACTAAGGAAGGGATAAATAATGTTCTTTTAAAAATTAATGTTCTTTTTGCTGTTTTTTTAAAAGCTTCTTAAAACCGGGTAAGGATTGGGCACGTCTTATATTAATGGGCAAAGCATTCCACAACCTAACAGACTGAAAACTGAAGGACTTGTTGTAAATTTTTGTAGACGATCATAGGTATGTGCACGCGTGCCGCATCGTACTACCTTCAGTCGGAAATTGCTCGTACGAAATGGTTCGTACCTAGTTATTTTCTCATTGGGGAAAATGTGCCCCGCCTGGAAAATGCCAGTGTTATAGCCATGGTCAGCCAGGTCAACAGATTTGACCCCGTGTGACTGTTTTTGTGAGGTGTAGTGAAACGGCGGGTAGGCCCAAAATTTAAAAGACTTAAAAAATCTAATAATAATTGCATTTGATGAACTTAAAAGTGAGAACTACAGACTTGTGTTGGGAAATATCGAAGGAAACATTCAAAAACGGGCAAGAGTGTGTTTAGATAACCACAGCCAACATTTTGAGCACTTGCTTAAGTATGTGAATTAATAAATTAGTACGAGAAATGGACTCCATTACTTAGGTATGTTTTTTTGATTCCAATCATTGTGCATAAAGGTGATTTCAAATTTTTAAATACGCCTCAATGAAGAAAGTTTCTGTCCTACTTTGTAATTTTATCACGTTTCCCAGACATAATTTAAAACATTCGACAAACTTCACACACAGAAAAATTCTTTGTTTTTACGGTCCTAAGCCCGTGCTGTCTTGTAGTGTACTTGTAGTGCAAGTATGAAGGAAGATTTGGGATCAAGTAAGATTGTTTTGCCAAGTCATAATCATAAGTTGATACCCAGTGGGGTTTTTCCAACCCGTCATGCCACGTGCGATGACGTTGTAAACAAACAGTTGCCAGTTCGTGTGTTTTGCTAGTTATGTACATTGATAATGCGTAATGCGTCCAATTTTCTTATTAGGTTTGCGGATAAGTTCAAACATCGGTATTTTAGTTTTTTTGTTCTAAAGGGGTAGTAACAAAAAATGTTAGTATTCTGTAACTTGGAATACGTATGTTGATTTATTGTACTGGTGAAAAAATAACCCTGTATAATACAGGGTTTTTTATATCATTAGCCATATTGCAATATGTGTTGGGTAAAGGCGTATAATTTTTCATTATCCTTTTTGTTATAGATTTTTTTTTAAATCCCATTATCTAACGAATGTTTGGTCACTATGATCACTTGCTTACTTTGCGTAGGTACTGCCCCACCATCTCATAACTGCCAAATCAGATTGGAAAGGGTGTTTGAGTTTGCAACTTTAATTAACCCGCATAAGGTAACTAATTCAATGCGTTATAACGTACGTAATAAGTTTCCTACGCGTGGTGGGGAATGGAAGTGGAGCTTAACATGCAGGTAAATCTCATGAGACAGCATTATCAGTCTATCGCATACAGTACTAATAATGAGGGTATTTTGAGTTGCGCGCCGATCTGAGGGTAGTTTGACTCAAGCGCGTTAACGCAAGCGCACTCCTTCTTTGTTTACAGAGTGCTGTACAAATGGCACATGGCATCTTGCGATCAGCCGAGCCAGCATAATTTGACCTCAAGAACGGAGTAACTTAAATGTTCCGTCATACAAACGCGTACTGGTTTACCTCAGATATCGATTCTAATACACTCTCTAAGCAAATTGAATTGTTGATGACGACGAGCAGGTACAGGTAGGTATGCGCTTGGGCAGTTTTAATCAAATAACAATCGTGTGTGCATATAGTTAGGACATTTTATTCATTGTTTAGTGCCGATGGTGGGGTGAGTGACGTCGGCTGATCGGTGCTTGTGATGAACTCCTGATTGGCTAAGACTTGACTACTCAAACCTGCTACCCTTTTGTCTGTCATCGAATCGCACGGATTGAAAAAACTTGCCTAGTGACCACAAATTATGTTTTTGCCGGATAAAAAACGGGAAAAAAAACTAAAAAAAAGTGTCACTTTTTTTTCAAAAATGTTGTGTACTAGTGATCGCAAATGACCTACCCAAATTTGGCTAACGACATAACAAACACCCTGTATACTGCAGTTGATAGGAAATTTAATAGAGAAAAAATGTCTCCAGATACTTTTGATCATCTTACCTGACTGCTCAACTAGCCTGCTGTATAAAATGTGAACTGAATTAACTTAATTATTTTCAATTAAATCAGAAACAAACACAATGTCAACGATTTAAATCCTTGTGTTTTCAACGTAATGGTGCTTCCACATTAGATGTTATTTCTGCTAAATATATAACGTTACTATGGTCCTTGTAGTTACACAATAAAGGTGCATGCAGACCAAAATATGAGCAATCGCTGTTATATCCCCCACTCTACGAAATCAACGAATCACGTTTCGTGTAACGATCGAATTTCGTAGAGTAGGATAGAACAGCGAATGCTCTTTTGGTCCGCATGCACCTTTAGAAAAGAGAGAAAAATGATGCAATATACAAATTTGTAACTCCAATGTAGGAGCACAATAATTATTTTCTGAAAGCATATTTTTACAAAACTGACGAATCTAATAACATATGTTTCTATAGGATAACGGGCTTGTCGAATCTTGTTATTTGCGGCATAAACTTTTTGACATGAGTAATGAGCATCTAGAAACTAAAGTAGGATTATATAAATCTAAGTGAACTGCAAATCAGTTCGAGTAATGTACAGGAAGCGTTATGGAAACAAATAAATTTGAACAACGAAAACTACAGGCGCCGCAGATAAGTAACATTAAATAATGCAATGGACATTAGTTACATAATTTCGAGTTTGCAATGTGCAAGCTAACAATAGAACGGGCATTATGAATCATCTTCCCGATCCATTCGCTCGAAGATTATCGAACTAGAACACAAGCATTCAAAGTGTGCATTAAAATGCATGCGAACCTAATTTACGCTTCCACAGACGCCAACTTTAACAAAGTAGTCGTTGATGCATCAAACGATATGACATTTGTAGCTAATAACACGCGAGACATTAAAATATGCCGCATCACTTCTCATCCTTTAACGAAACTCAACGCAAAACCGAACTAACTAGGCTTTTTATTTATAGCCTGCCATCTGTCAGATTGTGCTCGTAACTGCTCCAAATTCAGCCAGATTCGAAGTTTGATTGTATTTTTTAAAGTGCCTACTAATAAGCTGGCACACACATTGTTGCAACAAACACACTGACGTATGTTTACGAGGTCGCAATTAGATCGTCCATTGATGTATGGCTTTTGAGAAATGTGTGCGTTCGATTGAGAAGTAACACGCCTGGAACTGATTAGCGGCGTCCATGTGTTAGTTAATAAATAGATATGAATAGATTCGTGTTGTTGCGCATTAAGTGTGCTTTGGATTTTATTATTTAATGATTCATCTTAGGGATATAGAAATAGTCGGGAATGCTAACGCTGTTCGTGCTGAAAAGCCAGTAATAATAGAATATTGGCGCATCTGCCCCACTATACATATTTATATGTTTTAATGTTATAGCCGCTGCCTTAGATATGATATTTCGCTTTGGATTTATTTCGAGAGTGTTTTATGTTTTTAATTGCGTTACGAGAATTATTTTTGTGCCCGTCTGCTATAATTTTAACAGATGTTTTTGTTTCATCGATCGTGCCGATGACAGAATTAAGATCATGTTTATGAAAAGTTTCACGTTTGTGTGAACATTGATTAAAAAGTGGATCAAGAGAACATCATCTATTTTTATTATTCTCTGTTGTTGTAACTGATAATATTTAAACATATATTTTTCTTCTATATCAACCTGTAATGTGTTCTTTTATAATCATAAAAATCTACAAGACGCGACAGACTTGGCAGTTAATGTTTAGGTAGGTGCAGATGCTTGACGTTAATTAAGATATTTAAATATAGACAATATATTTACCATATCCAGTTGCAATCTTATGTTATATGAAAAATATTAAGCTGCGTTAACCATACAAGCACCCCGCCTGTCGACGTAGTGTCACCGAAAGCGTTAAGTTGGTTCAAAAGCAAGAATAATAAATAGCAGGCACACTACGAATTCTATTCCAGGTTCTTCAAAAAAAAAATTCTTCTAGGTTTTTAAAGGCAACGCAAAACACTTGCCATTAGGCAGGACCTAACCTTTTTTGTCAGTGATGTGGTTTAAAAAAAAACTTTATTTAATTCCTACTCATAATGAATCACTTTTACTCATCAAGCTTATGGTGGCTATGACCAAAATAATCTTACACTAAGTCGAATTCCACAATCTCCAGGTAGGCAGCTAACACAATTGATAGTAGGTACCTAGTAGTGTCAGAAGAGTTTGGAATTCATCCGTTAACCCCTGAGTTGGCTAACCCTAGATCGTGCAAGTAGGGCCTAACTGTCCACCTAGTGGAACTCATTATTTTTACAATAAGGTTAACAATCCCTTCAGTTATTTTTTTTTTAATGTCACGAAAGTAGACAATTGAGCTCTCAGCCTACCTGTTGGAAAGCAGGAACTGAGGCCCGTGGACATAGTGACCGAAAAATCGCCTATGCGCAGTCTACCCTGATGACTTAGATGGATTGCCTCTATCTATGCAAGTAATTACACCGGCTATCTTACCCCCAAACCGAAACACAGCAGTGCAAAAACTGCTATTTAGCGGCAGGTTAACGGGTAAGACGATGGTACCTAGCTATCCGGGCGGACCTTGCACGAGGTCCTACCACCAGCAAAAGTTAGTTGTTACATTCGCCCTAGGGGATAACATTGCCCACACGAAAAAAACCGCTTTGATTGACTGAAAATATAAAGATGGCTTCTAACATTTTAACTAAACGTTGTCATGCAAATAATCTTGTTTTAATTCAAGTATTAATTTTTAATTTGCCAAGACAGATTTTTTGGGTGGCCAATGTAACCCTTTAGGACTAATGCAACCCGACTTTACGGTACTTATTACCTGTAAAACGTGGTACGGTGAAGGTTTCAGAGAAGATTGCTGATGGTCTACTCATGAATACACCTGATAACAAAAAGCGCTTATGATGATGACTATACTGTTTGTGAACGAACCATTCATTCTCCATTCTCTTCCATTCGTTCACCTCCCTCTCTTATCTCGAACCTATAACCGTGTGCACAAGCTCTGTAATTAATTTAGAAAATCTCTGAAAATACAAGTGTTACTATCAAAACTAAGTTATTTTCTTTATCCACCAAACACTATACTATTCTTACAAAGAAAAAATAACCATAACAAAGAAGCTTATTAATCGTTTACAAAGTCACTCTTAAGTGCTTTATAGAAGCCTTGTAACATGCTACTCGGCGCTAATTTACAAAATCACGTTGCACTTTATTACTCCCACCATACAATAGAATGACCGTTTCATAACTATCACGAAAGCGCCTAAATCTGAAATTAACGTGTGCATAGAACCACTGTATAATGAACGCCCAAAACTATCCAACCCATACTGAAGTACGGTTGATCAAAAATTCGAGAGCTCAAGGAAATCTGGCCGAGTTAATCGAGCCCGGCCTAAAGCACTGCCATTAATGTCAATCATTAAATATGAATTATAAATATGAAAGAAAGCATAAGAAGCAATCATGGTCGTGCATTATTAAATTAAAATGTATCTTTGTGTGAACGCACTTTAATATATATGAATGTAATTGTGTGTGCAAAGATAGCAATGCTGTATTTCGGTTTGGGGGTAAGATAGCCGGTGTAATTACTGGCTTTGATGTTGTTTTTGTAATTCCTAGGGCGCCCCGGAGGTGCATAGGGCCTCCACAAGATCCTTCCACGCTTTTCTGTCTTGAGCAACCTTCTTGGCTTGATTACAAGCATAGATAGAGGCAATCCCTCTAATTCCTCATGGTAGGCAGCGCATAGGCGATTTTTTGATCACTATGTCCATCCATGAGTGGACTGAGAGCTAATTTGTCTAACTTTGTAACATAGAAAAAAATGGCGTGTGTTTTCTTTGCAAATTACCTGCAAAAGATAACGCACATTTCGTTCGTCGTCTCATGAATGAAATGTAAATAAATAGGTTACTCAAGATTTGATAGTCCTTCAAAAGCTTACTAAGTGCTTACAGTTTTTTTTCATAGCAATGGCAAAAATACATTCTTTGTCTAGTGGAAAGCACAAACACAGTAATAGCACCATTAGGTACTTAAAAACAAAATATTTTTTAATGAAAAAATGTACTTACCTGTTAATTCATCCACTTAAATGACATAATCGTGAAAAAAAACGCCATTTAAAAACAAAACCCCTTTCAATTACCTTAAGTAACATTAGTCCATGATCATTTGTCGGATTCGCCACGCCACCCCGCGGTCCTGTGCATTATCAGATTCCGTCACACTTTGAGTACCATCGTCAACAGTCAACTGACCAGTATTGAACCTTATGTTCATAGTGATAAGAGTTATGAAAGATCAGGTAATTGTGTTGGCGTTTGTACTTCAATCGTAATGCCTTAATGAGTCCGAGTAACGCAATGAACTGTGTC
>JALPQI010010680.1:0-39883 GCA_025490895.1 Thaumatotibia leucotreta
CTGCAGCCGGCACCAGAATATCAACACTCTCACAAACACACGAGTATAGTTCACAGTACCTTCAGCAACTGTATGGCCGCCTTCCTGACAATGGCGGCCTTGTCCCGCAGACGGCCGATAGCGCGCTCCAGCACGGTTCTCTGCCGCGTCACGGGCACGCTGTTGTCGCGCTGCAGCCGGCACCAGAATTGCAACACCTGCGAGAAAACGCACACTTTGTAAAACGGTTAAAATTTCTTTCTTCAAAAATATTTCCTATTGTAATTCCTTACACACCACTAGTAAAAAATAAGCTCAAAAGTTTATCACCCATTAGTTTTGCAGGAAGAAAATGTTGCGCATCGCATGGGAGCATTAATAAAATCGAAGGGTGGGGATTTCAATTCGTAACGAACCCGTGTCAAGAGACGTGTTCGCCTCACTTTGGCTGTCGTTATTTAGAGTTTGATAACCAGCTCTAAGGTATTTACACATAATAAGTGAGTAAAGTCAGAAAAAAAACCATGGAAAATCCACTTAACCGTTCCCTTTAAAAACCTCTATGCTTATGGATAATTGAATTTAGGACAAAATCAGTTTCAACCAATTTTTGCGGTTACCGCACATTTTAGTTAAACATCCCACTTTGTCACTGACCTTAGGGATGCTTAGACAGATAAAACAAATAGAGAAACAAACACATTTCGTCATTTCAGCGACAAAGTGAGTCGTTTGCGAAAAGGGCGAAAATAAACGGGGAAAATAATTTATGATTATGTACCTTGTGTCTCACATATGCGGACAGATCGTGCATGTGCTCATACAAATCGTCGAGGAAATCGTCTCGCTGGATGCGCTGCTCGTCGGACAAACCCTCGCCTCGGAGTTCCATGCTGAGTGCCTCACACATCATGCCCAGTACGCTGATACGCAGAGTGTACGACTGGAACATTAGACATACAAGACAACATTTAACTATAATAAATTCATTATGTCGCATCGCAGTTAATGCTGAAAAGGTCTTAATTATGATGTTGTTGCATTCTGCCCATTTTTTCCACAACTCGACATCAAACGTGCCTATTTTGCGTGGTCCCAACGCTAGCCCAGTACAGGTTGGGGACTTCGCAGGTGTATGCAGGTTTCTTCACGATGTTTTCCTTCACCGTAAAGCACTTGTGAATATTAAATGATATTTCGTACATAAGTTTTTTGTGGTACGAGCCGGGATCGAACTCACGACCGCTGCGTAGCAGCCGTGCGTTTTACCGCTAGGCCACAAGCGCTTTTTATTTATTTATGATGATAACGTAATTGGACAAGAAACTGTCACAAAAGCTTAAGTGTCCTGTAAAAAATGCTAAGAACCGGTCATTTGATTAGATTGCGATGTCATGGCATCAGTACTTGTAGTACTCCTAGTAATTCGTATTAATTTGCTTTATATAGAGTAGTTTATTTTTCTGATTGTTTTAATGAAACGCGACTTGATAGCGTATAAATATGCTTCGCAATTTACCAATGCCGTTTCGGCTATGTCATTGTAATTCTAGTCCCAAAGAATGAATGACCAATGAAAATCGTGAAAGTTGAAATTAGTTTTTTTCAGTGATTTCAAGAATAATACATACATACCTACTTCTTTTAAATCAGTAAAATTCACCGATTTATAAGTTAAATATTTTAACTGATTTGAAGGAAATATAGTCTACTTCTTTGTATATGTGTACCTTAAATGATATCTGAATACGCCTCCATCGTAAAGGCGTGTTCAGATATTTTTAACGCTCCTGACGCTACGATATATCTGATGGCGACTGTACTAGTAGTTGTGGTAGGTTTAGAAATTTAGCTATTTAGTACTATATATTATGTTACCTCATCACTTTCCAGATATGACTGCAATGTGGTAATAGCAGAAGTCATTTCTTTAGGCAGTTCCTTAGTCAGTTCGAGTAAGAAGGCGCCGCAGTTTCGCGCCGCGCCCTGTTCGGTACCTACACCCGCATTCTCTTCATCACTCGATGCTAAGGCTTCTGCTATTTCACGCACCTAGAAGTGTTCAAAAATATTTTTAAATTGAAAAGCTATTAATTTTGAGTCTTTAAAGAAGTCTTTAAAGAAGACTTATAAGCGGCTATATTAGCGTAGCATAAGTGAAGAGGCTCGTGCTGTGATCAGCAGTGGGCAATATCGAGAAGAAAATGGTGATGATGAAAGAGGCTTAGGGAAAAGAATAGCAAAAATATGATCATATATCACAAACCTGGTTTGAAGTTGGTTAGTATAAATTAAGCAAAAATGAAAACTTGCCATCTGAGGTCCAAATGTTCCTATTTCAAAATCTTTAGTTAGTTGTACAACTCCAGCGCAAATTGGGGACACTGAGTGTTCAGCCATTTGAAGAATCTGTAAACAAAATGTAAATAAATAATTAACATACTTCAACGCAACTTTAATCATAATCTTTATTGTCTGTGAGAAATGGGTTACATTGCCAGTAAGTACTAAAATAACAATTATACATGGGTCTCACCAAAACTCTACCTTTTCAGGTGCACAAACAAAATTGCAAATAGCTATTAAGTATATAAGAATTACAAAAATTACAAATTAAAATGATGTCAACTAGTTATTTAAATTATTAAGTAAAATACAATTATAATCGGGTTTATCATTTGCAATGCTCATTATACACAAGTCACATGACATTTCTAGTCAAACTTAAACCAACATGACAGTCAATATAAACAATTCAAACATAATCAAAAAACTCATTAATATTATGAAAACATCTTTGTACTAACCATGCACGAATTTTAGACTTAAATATATTTAATTGCAAAATTTTAAAAATGTCAGGTAATTTATTGTAAATACGAATACACATTACATACGAATTTCTTGAGGAGAGTGCCAGTTTCACTGAAGGTTTATGTAAAGTATATTTATATTGTGTTCTTGTTTCCCGAGGACCCAAGGACTGAAGTTCGACAAATAAATATTTATATTTGTGTACAAAAACACACACTTCATAAATGTACATACCGGGGAAGGTGAGAATGTTATTTTCTATGAACTCAGTACGACAGGATTCCCTAATATGTAAGGAGAATATGGCTTTGATACAACGTTTCTGTAATATGAATATTGCTTCTCTATGAATACAGTTTCCCCAAATTACTAGTCCATATCGCAAGACAGAGTGTACGTAGCCATTATAAGCGAGTAGCGCAGCTTCAACAGAAACCGTTTGACTAATTCGTCTTAAAGCAAAAATAAAACTGTTTACTTTGGATCGCACCTTCTCGGCATGCTCCGTCCAGTCACAGTGACTGTCAATGGTTATGCCTAAAAATCTTGTGTGTTGCACTTCGCTTACAGACTCGTTATCCAAGCTAATATTCAGTTGTTGTGTGTTGCCTCTTGCAGTGCTGAACTGTATATAGCTAGTCTTCTTAACATTTATTTTTAGATTATTCAGTTTCAACCATTCTACAGTGCTAGTTAGTGCTTTGTTCAAGTCATCGTTATATGTCAAAATATTTTTGCAATTATAGATGTATCATCTGCATATAGTATGCAGCTATCATTGTTTAAGCACTGTGGTAGGTCATTGATATATAATAAGAACAATAGGGGCCCCAAAATACTTCCTTGTGGTACTCCATAATTATTATACTTAAAAGAAGACTTATAAGAGCTTAAAGTTTTAGCTTTACTGCTCGACACATTGGCTTCTTTCACTTAGGTATGACTTGATCCAATCTAGAGCCGGGCCACGAATACCATACTTATATAATTTACTCCCTATACGTTTATGACATACAAAATCAAAAGCTCTGCTCATATCTAAGAAAAGAACTGTCACAGGAATCTTGTTATCTATTGAATTTAATACATGATTCACAAGTTTGAATGTCGCCAAAGTTGTACACCTCGATCTGCGAAAACCATACTGCTCCTCTGTAATAATACTTTAGAAATGTAAATACCTATTCAAAGGTTGTTTTATACCAGAGGTAACTCTGTTGTGGTATGAAAATACTGCCTGTCTATTTTTTTGTATGACCATTTAGGGTTTGGTTAAATAATACAGTAAAGCAGACAAGTCACAGGAGTCTGGACGCCAGAACAGTCTAATCCATAAGATACTATTTTGAGCCCTATTTCATTGCAGTAAGGTGTATCTTTTTGCACAACAGCTGATAAGTTTGTTTCTTACATTTGCTGTTATGATATTCACAGAACACTTTGTAGACAATAATGGAACTTTTCACACATACCTATTAGTTACCTATTAGTAGATTTGATTGATTGAAGCATCCATAAGGATTTATTCTTACCTGTACAAGCTTGATGAGACATGATGTTCCATGGTTATATTTTTTTATGAGTACTCCAAGTACTTGAAAGACAGTCTCCCTAACAGCTTTATTTTTAATTATTTGTTCTTCCAGTGCTTTGTAGCAAGGTTCAGCAACCATTCTAAAAATAAAATTTTGTAATAATATTTATTGTTATTCTTATATTAATTAATTTCTTACAATAGGCAAGGTTTAGGCTATATTTTTAAGACAATCTTTGAAATATTTAGATATTATGTATACAGTACATTTTTTATTTTTTAAATATCTTCTTAATTCATGCTAGGCTATCCCTTACTGCACTAATAGATAAAACACTGTACTTGAGAGGTAGTCTTAGACAGTTGGACACATCAATGACAACAATGTATAAGGTGCAAAATGCTGAAGGTTTGTTAAAAATTTACCCCCTTTTATTCATAAATGTCTCCTACCTTAGCAAACCACTTAGTATTGTCTGTCCCTTTCGGGCTTAGCAATATTTTTGTAAGATAGGAACAAACAATACTTAGCGGCTTGTTAAGTAATGAGAGATTAATGAATAAGGGTGTCAGAACTTTATTTTTATTGCCATCAACATTGTAACAAGTAGAAATACTAAAGATCTTACGTAACAAAGTTGTCTTCAGCCAGTGGTGGGTCCCAAAGGCGATTCAGAGGTTGCTGAAGCAATAAGTGTAAAGTAACTAGAGCAGCCTGCTTATCAGATTCAGTCCAGCCACAAAACTCTTCATCATCAGTTGCTTTCTTCCCCTTCTTACCCAAAGTTAGTTTAGTGGAGTTCTAGAAATGATAATAAAAAATATATCTGTTATTCATATATTATAGTGCCTTTAATTATGATTTACGCTAAAATAACATTCCACTTGTATTAATGATGTAAAATCAAGCATGTCGAAAACAGATTTTATGAAATATTAACTACTAAAAAAAATTATAAGAAATTGGAATGCTAGAATAAGTAGATGATAACATATTTCAGTAAATTTGGCTTTGTCACAATATAGTATGAAGGTAGGATCATCACACAGATCTTATTACAACCCCCATATTATAGAAAAGAAAGAAATTATAATGTAGATAGAAAATATGAATATGACATCAATATGTATAAACTATTGATGCTTCATTTGGATTGAAACTGTTAACACATATTATTATTAATCATTTAATTTTCACACATATACTTACATCAGCAGCTAACTTCACATCCTTTGTTTTCATTACTTGTGTATACAAGTACATTACCATTTTCACTATATTCAGGGTCTTCACCCTGAGATCTGCATCTAATTCTTGATCCTGCATTATTAGTTCAATGTGGCTGCATAAGGCCTTTGCAGTTCTAACAAGGTGGTCAAATCCTTTCAACAAGAGAAATAACATGTAAGCCCATTACATAACAAAAAAGTTAAATTATTTTGTCTCTCCTATATATAAGTACTTACCTTTATTAATGATGTTCCATTCAAGCTTGCTGCCATGAACAATAATAGAGAAATAGGTATCAAAATGCTCCAGTATGTATTCAACACCTTCGGCATTATACGCTCTTGCAGCATCTGTAAGGGGATTTGAAAGAAGTTTCAAGTATGATTTTTTTTTTTTAATCTTATTTATTTTACAAGCCATACATCTTATGATTAAGTCGGCTGTTTCAAGTATGATAATGTCATACAAAAAGTGCTGAATACAGAAAACACAATAAACATTTTGAACATACCCTGAATTTTGGACAAAAGGACTCTAATCTGTACCACGTCCTCCACATGATATTGCCCGGCATGAGACTCCAATAACTCATCTTTTTGCACAGGTATTGCAAATTCAAAGTGGCTCATTTTAATGGAGACAAGTGTTAACCCTTGTGGTCAGAGAAATGTATCACAATGGTTTCACATAAACTCCAATTAAGCGATTTTCCTAGAGCTAAATTCGCCTGCTCACTATATTGTGGTTTCCACCGTATTGGTAACTGGAATTATTTAGCTGTAGAGTTTTGATCAAATAATTTACAGCCACTGTACACTAACAAATCCCGATGTAAGCACTACATACACCAAACGGATTTTATTCGAATTTTGAACATTTGACGTTTAAAAGTTCCGTTCAGAAATCAGCTGAAAAATATTGAGTTGACAAAGCAGAAAACACTTGCTTTTTTAAATATTTTAGAATTTAATTTCCGTGAATATTAAAATATGAATGACAACATTACCATTTATTTCATCAAATATTGTATAAATTTATGTTATTCCATAATCCAAATTGTAATCTTATTGTTTGCAAGCGAGGGGCCGCACATAGTGTGCCACTAAGAGGGATAGACATAGTCACTTACTACTAAGAAGATACTTGTGTGTGTGGCACTTAGACTAAGCATCTAACACACACACACAAAAAAAATAGTGGCACAGTGATAAGGACGGACGATTATCGTTCCTTTTCACTTCCACTAGTAAAAAGTTTCATAAGACCATCCCTTTCGTTCTTGCTATTATTATTACGTTGTCAAATCCATATCCATATTCTAAATCCATGTTTGCAAGGTTTTGACTTTGACATATATTCGTCAAAAAAATAAATAAAGATGTTGCTAGTTAAAAAAAGTATTCAACGCAAAACCCGTGGCGTTAATAACTTTGAAAGTTACTCTGTTATTATAACTACTATGTACTTGTACGTGTACAGTATAACTGGGTCGCGTTTTATAAAGTTACAATTTACAATTTCGCTGTTTGCCTCTCTTTCTAGCCAATTTGTGCGTGCGTTAGAGAGGCAAACAGCGAAATTGTAAATTGTAACTTTATAAAACGCGACCCTGATATATTATTCAAAAATGCTGTCTAAGTACACCATAATTTTAATCATTCTTTTAATCAAATTGAGCCCGTATAATTATTTTCCAAGGGCAACATATTTGACACGTCGCCGACATGTCAGCCGACGTTTCGACTTTTCGACAATCGCCAGCCACGAAGTACGGTTCATTGCTTATTTTGTGAAGTTAGTACTAATTCTTATAAGAAAGAACAGTGTGTGCAATAATAATTATTTATTAAAAATTACAGTTGAATCATAACAAGATGTCCGGAAAAGCGAACAAGGCTTTCACAAAAGAGGAAGAGTTGCTGCTGCAAGATTTCAGCCGAAATGTCTCTACCAAGTCTTCAGCTCTATTCTACGGGAATGCCTTCATCGTATCTGCTATTCCTATATGTAAGTTTCTAATTGTATGCCTTTTATACTCTTCAAATGCAATATTGACGATCTTTTCATTCATAAAACTTAGTACTGTTGGCTAAGTGAAAGTGACCGGGTTTTTTTGTGTAGGGTTGTTCTGGAGGGTACACGCTCTGGAGGTGAGCTCTTCGCTGGCGTGGTTCGGCGTCGTGACGGCGGCCTGTACCTGGTTCCTGGCCCTGGCGTACCGCAACACGAAGTTCCAGCTGAAACACCGCGTCGCGGTGAAGCGCGAGGACGCGGTGGCGCGCGAGATGTCGCGCAAGCTCGCCGACGACAAGAAGATGAGCAGGAAGGAGAAGGATGAAAGGTTAGTTAAAAGATGCTTTTGTTTCTTGCCATATGTCAATACTCTATCTACCTAAAGCAGCTTTAATACTATATTGACAAGGGCTTGTGTGATTTAACATACACATACTACTACACAATTTGAAATTGAGTTGTTTATATCAGATTTAGAATTTAGTTGTAATTTTATTGAATTGGGGTTCCATATTGTATGTACCCCTACATTGGAGTTGGTTAGTTGGGGCTATTGAATTTACATTCTTCATAGTGGTAATGTGTGCATTTTTAGCATATTTAGTTTCCTTTATAGGTTTCTCTGAATCCAACATTATTAATTGTGTATAATTTTACTCAAATTCCAAAACTTAATCATGCTAACCTTCATATTTTTTTTCCTTAAGTAATTGTTTTATGTTTATTTTAAGCAGAATATATAAATCGACGACAACAATGTATAAGGTGCACAGTGCTGAAGCTTTGCTCAGAACTTAGAACCTTGTCTGTTGTTGCCGTCAAAATGTCTCATATTAAGTTTAATTCTATAAAAAACAGTCATAATATTGGATCAATAGTTTCAACAGAATCAACAAGTTTATAATCATTAATTAACTAATGATGTTGATGATTTATGTTTTAAACATTAACTTTCACTTTTTCTGACTAAACAATGTGCTCATATAGTTTCCCTTTTACTTACATGTATCATATTTTGGATTCCAGAATCCTGTGGAAGAAGAACGAGGTTGCTGACTATGAAGCCACCACCTTCTCAATCTTCTACAACAATGCTCTGTTCCTGGCCATTGTGATCCTGAGCAGCTTCTATCTGCTGCGCTCTTTCACACCCACTGTGTATCCTTTTCAAAACATATCTAGAATTGCAGTGTTTATACTGGGTTTGTCCATACCCGTTTCATCAAGTAGACAACTTATTAACCTTTTTGATGCCACGCCAAATACAAAAGCTGTCACTTACACGCCACGTTAAAAAAATGACAAAACTGAAATTGAATTTTACCCACATGCATGTAGGTCTATATTGCTCTGTGGACCAAGACTTATATATCGGTCTTTGGCCTTGAACCTGCGGTGCCAGTATATCAGTTTTTAGCGTCCTAAAGGTTAAGCTCCAAATACACTTTTTTTCTAAAGCGGCCATGATTTCCGATATGAAGATTTGTGAATTAATATTTTTGTTATCACACTCATTTTGCACATGATATTGCTCTGTTTACAGCAGAAAATGTGTGCTTTCAGAGTAGAAAGTTGGTTACCAGATTAGGCAGGGAAGAATTAATAATTGGTGTAGGGTCTATGTTAGTAAAATTTTAGCCATAGGTGCCATATTAAATTTCACTACCACTGAAGTTACATTCGAAAGACCATTTAATTGATACAATGAGATAAAGTATGGTTATAAAATTTGGTTACTAGTTCCAGTTAGTACCGTACACAAACAGCATCCATCTAGCTGTATATTCAGGTTACAAAATTTATCGCTTACTATTTGACTAGGTCTTTGTTTCCAATAATAGGATAGAGTTAATCCAGAATATTTCTGTGAATAGTTTATTACGTAATTTTCGTTTCACTCATTTAGGGTAGGATTTTTTATATTAAGCCATTGCTACAAAGCCAGTTATTAAGTTCAAACATGTTTTTAGTTCAAATTTCGATAAATTATTTTTTATGTAAAGAAATAAAGCAATCTTATGTTTTTTGAGAGACCTCTAACAGTGTCCAATTTGGGTAACTAATCTTTTGAGTAGAGGAAAATAAATGTGTGTTCTGGTGCAGTTTTGGGTTATATTTATAGTGTGCCAGAAACTATACAAAACTTCATGTGACAGTAAAGAATTATATGAAGAAAATAGCATTATTCTGAGTGGAGAAGATGAATGTTCATTAAAGTTTGATTGAGTGAGTATACTTCTCTTGGTCTATTTATTTATGAAATTATTGACCAGTATTTAGTGAATGAGACATTTAGCTGTATGAGCTTTCTAATTTAAGTCTAATAGTTTGTAGTTAAGCATTGTTTTCCAGATTTACCGAGTACTATTCTGTTGACTACGCAATTTTGTCCTTAATTCCCTACAGCAATTACATTATATCCCTGACATCCGCCTCTGGACTGCTGGCTCTCCTCTCCACGGGAACCAAGTGAAGTGAACAATAAGTGGTGTGTGTTTGTGAAGAGTGTTGCGAATCCCCCACAACACCGGGGGTTGTGTAGATTTAATGTTTAAGACAAGTTGTTCATAATTTAATAATAAAACAATCTAAACAGTCTTCAGAAGTTTTATTTACACATTACTATAAAAGAGAGCTTACATCAGTAAACCTAATAGTATCTTATAATATTTAACCTATTTAGAAATCAGATGATTCAGTTTCCAGGGTGGGTTAAGTACTTGTAAAATCACAAACCTCGTTTTTCACTAGTTTAAAAGTGCGACTTATATCAGATATAATTTATACTATTCGGACATCTTTTCAGACATACTGCTGAATACTGCAAAAAGCTGATATATGTATATTTTTATAAAGATGTTTAGAAATGTGATACCTAGTATATGCTGATAATATAGTATCTGCAGATGCTCAATGACTCTACTTCTCATAAGGGCAACAAAGTCGTAGGTAAATATGTATAAGCAATGGAACGTGAGCTTTTTTTTATATTAGTACAGTAAGCTTTCATAAAATCAAGTTCAATCACTTTCAAACAACACAAATAAACAGAACTGTATAATATATAAGGTAATTTAGGTCTACAGTAGCGACAAACCATCATGTCCGTATATTTATTTGCTAATATGAAAATAGTCAGAAAGATTTGTGTCAGTGCACACGGAAAGGTATCTTGTCACGTTGTTTAAAATGAACTTTATTTTTATTTCTTTACAATTGTACATATAAGGTATCAAAATAAAAAAACATTGTCACACATCAAAAAACCCTAAAGTGGCCCGGGGCATAGTTCCCAGAACGCTCGCCGCATTGCCTCTTTGTATGGCTAAACTGAGCCTCTGGGCGAAGTACGACCCTGCCCGTAGGTCACCAGACACACCGATCAGTTTTTTTGAAATTTCATTCACGAGTTTCTTTGTGTCTGATGACCAGGGTCCGAGGGTTTCAACCGCAAGTGCCATAAATATGTAATTGTTTTTTAAAAAAACATATTTACGGCACTTGACAGTTTGGGCGTCTTCGGCGGCAGACCCCTGCTTCCTTGCAGAGCGCTGGACATGGGATGGGGCCAGCGTATCCACACAGGTCACATCCCATGCCAAAGGCCGCCCGAGGTACCAAGGCACAAGAGATACGCCGTCTGGTCGTTTGCCGTCTGCCGCTGACAGACCTACGGGTTCCAAGGTCGCTGGTATGGAGGCGGAGCCGAGTGCCCTACGAATGAGGTCATTGAGTGAAGCGTGTCTAAACACTCGACCAGCACTCGACTGGCAGTGAACTTTATTCTAGAACTCATAAGGTCTATTTTAAGAGTCGTGACAAGGTACCTTTCCATGTGCACTGACACATTTCAATGTTGAGTGTAGGTCAGGTATTGACTAGACTAAATACCAAAACATAGAAATACAGTATTAGCAGGTTTATGCAGTAATTACAGTATGCCATACGTTATCGTTATGACGGAACCTTTAGTTCGGCCATATTTTCATAATCATCGCCATGAGTTTCCTCAAATGGTGACAGTTTTATAATAGGTATTTTTTCGGCCTCTATTCCATAAAACAATTTTACACTCAGAAGTTTTTATAATTTAGCCCTGGGAGTTTGAAATATGTACCCTCTAAAACATCCACTATGAGCCAAGCTGTGACACAGGACCTTGTCTTAAACTTTGCATAAACCGACGGTTTTTGTTATTATTATATATTTTACAATTATTATTACAATTCTGAACAGAAGTAGAGTAGCCAACAGATGTATGGAATTACCGTACGTTCATTTTCACATTTGAAATACCTACAACATTATTTTATGACACTTTCAAACTACATTATAATGTTAAAATCACAAAGGAAAAGAAATCTACTAACGCGTGTTATAGGAGTTTCGGTACTTTAATAATAAGACATCAACGCGTTGTTGTAACAAACGTCTTGCGCGTTGGAACTTACGTACTGTTAATTTTACGACATATTATATTATAACTAATTTGTTTTAATATTTCGTGTAGCTTCTAAAGAATGCAAAACAGTAGCATTTCTATTTGAAAAGCTAATATAGTATAGGTATAGGTACCTACTAGTACCTACTATAAGTCTTGTATCGAAACTACACAACAACGAAAAACGCATTAGGTAATACTTTTTTATCAGGGCATTTTCAGGAACGTATTCTGATTTGAAAAACGTATTTCCATTTACATATGTCACTGACATAGGAGTGATAGGAGTAGGAATATCATTAATGGTAGTGGCATAGGAATAATTTTATTTTGCTCACATATGTGTGTCACATAAATATTTTTTTGATCAGAGACGCTGTGTCACCGGCGTCGAACGTGTTAGAGAATGTATACTTGAGACCTTGTCCATTAAGGGTGCTATCGCCTTTGGCTTCACATCACATCACGTCATCAGCCTATAATCAGTCCACTGCTGGACAAAGGCCTCTCCTATTACCTAAGCGTATGGACGCATGAGGAGGCAAATGCCCATAATCGCCACGCTGGGCAAGCGGATTGGCGATCGCAGTGTGCCTTTGGCTAAGTGGGTTTTAAAGGGTTGAATCAAAACAAACGAGGCTGTTCGCTAGGCGGTGCTGTCAAATCCATGTTCGCGGCGGAACGCTGGTTTGTCAGATGCTCAGTACATCATGCCGGCATGCAACGGCTCCGTGCGCTGGAAGAATACGTTGGGGTTGCTGCTGAAGGTGGGCTCGACGCTCGTGTACACGTTGCCCTCTTCACGCACCATCATGCCTGCAGAGGAGTCCACTATCATCATCTATGTCTTGACCAAATATGCCTTATAATAGTTGTGTACGGATTTAATTAGGGGACAGTAGATGGTTGGGATTCGATCTAAGGTACTACCTTTATCATCCTACCTATTCATGTCCATATTTAAATATTTAGCTGCGACCATATATAACATGGACGTCTAACGCCAGCTCAAAAATGCCCCCAAATCCAATTGTGCCAAGATGGGCAGGACATGGCGCTTTTCGTGACACCGCGCATATTTCGGCGCAACATCTTTGACAATAATTGTTTATTGAATATCGCCAATCAAAACTTTGATGGACCAATCACAACTATTTTTAAATGGCGGTTTAAGTTTTTATTGGTTGACATTCAAATTCATTGCCGTGATGCATTGAACAGAGGGTGACACCTTGTCAACTAAAATTTAGGACCGTTTTTGAATGGCAATTTAGTATGGCGTACGGCTTCCATGTTTTATTTGTTCGTAGATATTTAGCGAAACGGGTTACGCACGTAATTTAAGTTGATAATTGCTCGACATGTTTCGATCTAATATCCAATATTTACATATGTTTGAGTATCTAGTTATATCATGAAAAATATTGTCTCTAGAAGTGTCGGTGATTTTAAAACAGATATAAAGACCAGCAGTTCAACACGAAAACTAAGCGGTATAATTCGGCTAATGAAATTGGCAGTAATTAGGTGTTTAAACACCAATTCCGCATTGTTAAATAATGCGGAAAAGTGTTACTTTCTACGCATCGGTTGGTACGTTTACCGTTACAAAGAGCAAAATTGTACTTAGTCAAAATAAAATAATGCTGTTTAAATAATAATCGTATTTAAACATTATGAGAAACAGGTAATTTATTTTTTATTTGGGGGTATTAGGCATCAGTGAAGTTACTTAGAGAGATCGACGATTAAAATTTGGATGACGACCTATGATGGACTTTTCTGAAGTACTGTTATTTAATCGAACCTAACAAAGTGTGTCGAAACAAAATCCAACACGTGTTTCGTCGTGTTTGTGTTTTATTTTAATTGTGATTGTGGTTGGTCACCACAGCCTGGTGACCAACCACACCTGGTTAGAAAATGACTTTAGGTATTGCGTCGGTGGACAGTGTTACGAGCCCTTATTACAGAGTGACGCAGTGAGTGTTGTGTGCATCCCGCTTTTTAACAAAACCACAGAATATATAAAGTACAGGTTCTCTGCTTTGATGTTTACAAATATACACGGTGTAACGTCAGCATTCCGAAAGATTTTAATCCTGGATTCCTGACCATATTTAGAGTCTTTAATGTTATATAAAATTTCCTGGATTCGGCTTGGTTTCAGAGATAATCAACCTTTTTTCGAAATAAGTTTTTTGACGTAACTCGTCATTTAACTTCTTTTGGATTACAATGCTACTACAATGTGTTCTAATATTACCACACCTTTTGCCTGACAATCAAAAAATACGAATAGACTTGACGAAATAACCTCTACATAAAAAAAACAATTTAAATAAATAATTTAAACAAATTGTTATGATAAAAAGTACTGGAAATGTTAAAAAGTATTCAAATCGGCCTAAAAAAAAAGAAAAAAATATATTTTTTTGGTGGAATTGACATTGGGTCTCATAATATTTTTTGTTTATTTTGATCTCTAGAATGCATAGTTAAAATCTTTCGCAATGCTCGCGTAACACCGTGTATAGTGCCGGCTTTTTATGTGTCTATACAAATATTATTCCCAAAAAAACGACACGCGAGGCGACGCGAGCAGCTTAAATGGGCCGTATTGCCTCGCGGAAAGGTCGTTATTATCCGCATTATAAGCCGCATGCCGTCGAAAATAGGGTTGTCAACGAATGAAAACCACGGAATAATAAACAACAGTTTTTTTCTGTTCTGTGATGAAAACGAATAACGAACGGCGCTATCAAATACATTACTGCACTGACATCTACGGCGTTAAATTGCTGTCGCTTATCGTCTCGATATGTAATTAAAAACATTTGTTCGTGATACACAAAATTTCATACACGTGATATAACATTATTATTATCTTTTAGGCATTTTCAATCAAGATGCACATGTATAAAATAATCCTAATATTTTGCAAGCGATATATCGCGATTACGTGACGACCCAGCGTTGTAAATTTAAACTTGCGTTCCGAGACAGCGTTCGCCAACCACTGATAAGACCGCGGAGACGCGGCGCTCTGCATGTAGGTACTTGTAGCGCGTGATATGACTGAATCGCGGAGTGACAACCCCTTGACAAAACGGGCAATGAGAGTAATAAATGTAATAAATAATGGAATGGATCGAAACATGTCGAGCAATCATTTATTTTATTTGTTTAATTATCTGAGTAGGTAATCCATTTCGATAAATACCTATTTAAATATGTTTGAGTCTCACGTTAGTTTTATATAATGCTAAAACCTGGGCAGTATTTTCACCATGGACGTGTTTCATGGAACTATACGAAACTTGTCACAGCAACAATGAATATTAAGAAAGCCGCTAGTTATTTGATATTATTGTTATCTACTAGAATAAATCGAAAAGACGCGATATGATACTTGAATAAATTTACTCTTCCACCTCAGTCATACTGAAGTTTTTGCAATCGATCCAATCACAATTCGTATTTAGATAGGTACATTAATTATATAGAAACAAAACAATATTCGGGGCGTTCCAATACTTAGGTATCCATTTAATTTCGCAAACCAAACGCGTTCGATTATGTAGGTATGTGTCTACATGAACAGTGCAAATTGTGCAATAGGATTAAGTAAAGTGATTATGTTTATGTGTATGAGGATAATACTTAGTAGGTAAATTCCTACTTCTACCATCTACATCAGCGTGAGGGAGTGGTATAATGGAGGAACGTAATCTACAATTAAATCTATACAACAAAGTGTGGAAGATAGTTTACAAATTAGGTAAATGCGAATAAGTTGGGCGGTGCAGGTCTGTTATACCTACCTGGTGGCAACATGTAGTGATAAGGTGGGTAGTGGTAGTGCATTAGAGGGTGCAGGGGGTAGTGCGGCGGGGGGCACAGAGGGCGCGCATGCATGTGCGGCGAGCTCGCGAACATCGCTCCGTACAGATCTGCGAACAGAATGCGGCATATTGCGATCACATCTCGGTGCGTGGAAGCGCTAGTTCTTACTATTAGCGCATTTTAGATACTTAACTAACCGGCTGGCTGAGCGGGCGGCTCCTTGCGATCTAGCACCGGCGGCGGCGCTGGCAGCGGCGCCGCGGCCGACACCATGCCGTACTTGACGGGCTTGAAGTGGAAGAAGGAGGGCGAGTACCCCGAGCCGCCGGCGCCCAGCGAGCTCAGGCCCTCGTCGCGGTCCGCGTCCCAGCGGCCCTCGCGGCCCAGCGCCGCCAGCCGCCGGCCCTTCGGCGCGAACATGAGCGCGAACACCACCGCGCACGTCGCCAGTAGCCCCGCCGCCACGCACGCGTCCCGGTGCCGCTCCGGCGCGCCCAGCGCCGCCGCCACCCAGCACACCCACACCGCAGCCGTCGCGCCGCCCGCGCCCGCGATGTGCGTCGCCTCGCGGTAGTTATCGCGGATGCCGCGCGACCGCAGCGCCACGCCGCATACCACGGCGATCAGGAACGCCGCGTAGCACAACGACATCAACAAGTCCGATAACTGAGTGTCACATCTGCTCGCACCGCTCATCAATCGAGGCGGCGAACCGCCCAGCCACTGGGCGCCGATGGCCACTTGAATCATTACCGCAAAAAATAATAACAGTCCCTGGTACGCGGCCGGCAAGTATACGCCACCGTTTAAGCTTAACAAAAACACACACTTCACGAGCAATGACGCGAATACTATTACGTATGCGACTCCAGTTCCGAAACGCACGGCACCGCATGTAAACACTGTGGGAGTGGCGACGTACAGTGCGGCTGAAGCGGCGCAAGTGAACAAACCGAAGAGCAGCGTTTGACCCAGGAGCAGGTGGCGGCGGCTGGGCGCCGTGCGGCTCGCACCCCACACGACGAATGCTTCGAAACCGGCAATCATTGCCATGCACACGCATGCTAGAGCTAGAATCGGGACCGCCCAAGATTCCTGTCTCAGAGCTCCCATCGATATACGTGCCGTTTGTACGACCACTGTCGTATTTGCTGGACGGCGCGTGGTCGAAGGTACGAAAGGACGTGAAGGGGTCGGCGGCGGGGGCGTCGATGAGGTTCTCTGGGGCACTACGAAGTATTCAGTGCTCATTTCGAGGCGGTGAGCCTCAGTGCGGACCGGACGTCGAGGTGGAGGCTCGGTTTCTACAGGCGCATCTTCATTTTCGACGGACGCTTGTTCTTCATAGTCCTGGTCGTACTCCTCGTACTCAGCGCTCACGGCGTGGCGGTCGTGCGCATGGCGCGGAGTGTAGGTGGGCACGCGCGGCGCTAGTCGGTCCCCGAAGCGCGCGGCGTGCGCCGGCTGCGCCTGCGCGGTTAGCGCAGCCAGCGCGGCGGCCGTCAGCAGCGCGAGCACACCCGGGGCCGCCATGAGCCCGCACGGGCCTCAGCGGCCCGACCTTCCGAGCGAACACATCCGCGCGGCTGCTTCTGAAAACGATAAACGTGCGCGTCAGTCACGCCCCGGTGCGATGTCAGTTCGAGTCGCGACGTCCCGACTTCGGCGATAACCAAACAAAGAATCTCCCGGTCAAACCGGTTCGTCGGTTGCCAGGCACACCTAGGGATCCTAACATTGCCCATTTCGTATTCTTTGTTATTTTATTTTACATAACAAAGGATGGCATCGCTAAGGCGTGCCTGCAGTCGGAGTCACGTATTCGTTTATGTCCTTTGTCGCTAAAGGTCAAACAGGAAAATAAGGATCATTTTATGGTACTTAAAAAGATGACTAATGAAAGAGAGCTTGCCATCGGGATTTTAAGTCGCTTTTATATTACCTAAGTTTGTTGGTCATGTTAAATGCCAGTGTTGAAATGAAATTGCAAGCTAGCCACCTACTTGTCAACTTATTAGCATTTAGTTAAGAGGTCAAATTGAATACAATGCACCCAAGGTCTCATGAATAGTCTGAATTAGGACTTTCAAAATGCTGCCTACGCATTCTTGTCATGCCGCTCGTCGCGTATTGGTACCCTTATTATCCCTGTATCATTACTCACTAAAACGACTTTGCAATAAAATTCCTCACGACTCGGCTCGCGATAATTATCTTTATATTACTTAGTATAAAATGGTGTAATCATCTTTACGGGCGTCTAACAAGGCAGCCATAAGATTAGACATTATAATAGGTGTGCAATTTGATACGTGTGTGGATATAAACACTGAAGATACGCAGCGTGTCGCAGGGTTGACGTTCCCATATTTGAACCGCTAGCGAGCGTTTGCGGAAAACCAGAATAATAATGCCATCAATACCGCTTAGTTCTTACGAATCTCAGTGTCACAATTATACTAGTTTGCCATAGTCGGTCGTTCAGTTAGCTACGAGAATCCAGCCAGGACATGGCGCGACGCTACGTCGGACGGGGCAACGAACGTATTAATTCGCATCCCCAAGGCACAAGCCGATACTTACGTAGCTACCTGCCTCGTGCGAGAGCCGCTTATCCTCGACGTGTGATTGACACTCGCCATCACTCCTATGAAACTAGCAATGTGAAATTTCCGACTGTGTACTTATAGTTCTTGGAGTAAAATTAATCGACACTAGAGCCTCGCTCCGAGCCGACCGAGCTCTAGTCATTATTCAGCCGTAAGGTGCCAATCAGTTTTAGACATCTACAAAAGGAGAATAATATGATGTCTGCTCATATATTGTAGGTACCTACTCATATATTTCTTACATAGAACATTTTGAGGGATTCTGTAAACAGAATCCCTCAAAATGGGGCACTAAAGTGCTTACTTAATTTGGGTCTTAAAGATTTGGATCTTAAGGATGTGAAGTGTAAAAAATATAAACCAGCAAATGGTATATTTTGAATATTTCATAATTTCCGTTGGGATTTTGGTTGGTAATGAATTTGTGATGTTCTTATGTTTTATAATTGGTTGATTTGCTTTTTACTCGTTGATGACGGGTCAAATGACGGCGAGATTAGTGCAAATATGTACATGGGAATAGCAGCTCTGTCGGTAAAAAAAAACGTCAGTGTAAAATAATTTGTGGCGTTTTCTCTTTATTCTCTGTCCTTAATGTGCTAGTGTCAGCTCACAAACAATGAAACAAAAGCGATTTTTGGCTCAAAGAATCATCATCGTCAACCAGTTTCATAGGTTCCAATGAGGCAATCCTTACCTCATTGTCTCGCCTTGCGGTCTAGCTAGGCTCCATTAAAAAAAAACAGAAAAAGCATATCTCATTGCTTCGAAATATACTGTATTTGTAAAAATATCCCGAGAACCTAAGTTTATCTGTGTCTCGGTTGGTAACTGCATACAGCCTGTTGGGAATGTGTGACGTAGGACGTAGGCGTATGGTGATCGCGCTATTATCGTTGCCAGAATGCCAGATAAAATGGACGTCTCCTTCTCATTATGTGAACGGAAGAGTGACGATGTTCACGAAATATATGCTTATATTTACCAATTATCTTATTTATGATAAGTAGGTACAATACTGTAGCAAAGAAAAATACGAGCTGCCAGATGGTAAGCAGTTACCGTAGCCTAAAAACACCCGCAACTTCAAAGGTATCTCTTGGGCGTTGCCGAATCATGACCCGAAAGCAGGACAATTCACTGTGGCGAAGGCAAAAGCAAGAAGAGGGGTTAAGTTCTTCGGGTCTTTCGTCGTGGATACAGTGCATTGTCTTTGAGCGCAGGTGACTTTACTTGCTAGCAGAAACAAGACAAAGGACTTGTCAAATTTGATTGTCGTATTTGGGGTGGGGAAAATATCAAAATAAGTAACGTAGGTACGAATAGTTGCTAGTAACTTAATCAGGCTCAAAAATTACCAATGTACCTAGGTACTTACTATAATATAATCGGGGAAAACTTGAATGAGAGGAGAATACGAGAATGTCGCTATTTCGCGATAGGTAGATATGTACGTATATCCTGACTTTCCTGACATTGATGGCAATGGCGGCATAATAAAAGTCCTATATAGATTACCACAATTTATTGCCCATATTATCCACTTAATTTACGAGCCACCGCTGCATTGTATTCTTGTCTAAACTGGGAGAAGCCATAAGGAACTTAGCAGTTTATTTTCCTAAGACTAATAGGCAGATGTTTACATACCAACCGTTTCTTAAATCTATAGAATACAGAAGTGTATTAGCCGCGAAGTTGGAAGCTTTAATATATATAATTCATACCCACTATCTGTCTTAACGATACGTCTGATGCAAAATAATATGCATCTCGTTCCGTATAAGGAAACCTCTAATCCAGGCGAGAGATTACGTAGACAGGTTCACGGAACCGGATCGTGACTCTAAACTTATTATCCGAATCAAAGTATACAGATCGCATTGTAGGCTGATTTGGCGCTAAAGTAACGGTGAGGAGCCGGCATCGCACAGTCAAACGATCTTGCAACGGTACAGCGTAATGTTATCTTAAATCACTACCAAATCTTCGCGTGCAGTGACTGTTTTATTTAGACTTTCCGATTTGTTTGTTTTGTCTGTTATGTCCTAGATATACGGTAATCTTTTTTATTTCTTCTATTCGGAAATTTTACTTTCACACGAAAATATCCGGAATGAATTCGCAATTACTTTAGCGAGTTTTATTTTCCATGGTAGGTGTTATTATATTTTTATTTTGTGTGGTTAGCATAGGAAATTGACTTGTAAAAGCATAGTAATTATCATATTTAACGCGAATTCTATAACTATGTGTTAGTTAGTCATTTAAATTTTATATTTCATTAAAATGTCTCAACTCTGCCTGTCACTCTGTAGCTACAGTAGGTATAAGTAAAATACGTGGTTGACTAATGTATTTAGTCATCAAACATATTTGTTCAGTTTTTTTAACTGAACATTTATTTTAATTGCCTTCTAAATAAAATTAAAAATATTTTCTTTAGAACATATTGTGAAAACACAAATCAAATTATTTATTAACTAAATATTTTGATTTGTACTTTTAATTTTTCTCCAGTAGTCACACTACTTAATACTATATAAATTTGTCGGAGATATGAGTTACTAAATCTAGAAAACGATAAGCAATGTTTTGCTTGGAGTGGTCTTTGCTTGGTCCATGCAGGTTTGCAGGTAGATGATACCAACCTATGAACAGGTGGCTGGTGACCTGACAGTATAAAAGGTCACTACTGCAGTGTTCATCAATTCATTCCCGTGTTAGACATAGAACGATTCACTCTTGTCTTGTTATGTGAAGGGTTTACATTCTTACGAAGGAAGTTATTTCTATGGGGTATGCATCTATGCATGGACGCAAGCTTAGAACTCTCCATTCGTTTTCTACTACTGCGTAGATGCGTAGATACAAGATTCTGAGTACTGTGAGTAACGAGTAACAAAGTAGCTAGGAGGCAGATAACTAAAATCCTACCCCTCTTAGCTCGGCTGTCATAAGAGTTCCCGATATCAGCAAGTGGGATGAAGACTCAAGGCTCACGTAACAGTGAGTACTGGTATTGTATCACATGTAAACGGTAAGGTTTAAAATCGACAACAGTTGGTAAGGTAATGATTGTTCACTATGTTTGCAGTTAAGTTTGATTTGAGTCGTGATTTAGAAAACTGCTTTGTTCTTTTTTTGTGATTACTGTTGTAAGAAAACGTGTGGGTAGGTATCTTACCCTATTGAAAAAAAAAGGAAATAAAAACAGTAATTCTAGTGATTTCAAAGTATATCATGACCCATACTTATTACTTACTTAGTTGTGAAATACTAGCAGTACCAAAATATGGGCAGGTAGCCCTTTGTTTTGTTTTGTTTTCGAGTCTACCAAAAATTAATTTGTGATAGTGATAAACATTTTCAATCCATGCCTTGTGTTAAAAGTTTTCTATGCGTGTGAAATTACCGTTACAGATGTTCAACTTCAAGATCAACAAGCTCACTGTCATAGTAGTCTACAGTTTCATCCATGATGAATATGCTGTGACGATGAAACGAGCGCAATTTCTTGCGATACCTATGTCCAAGAAATTAAGAATTGAAGACGCCAACTCTATGGTTATTTTGGAGCAACGGAAATTAAAGGACAGGTTTCTTTCCAATTGTTTTAATGAAAAATTAGAAGCAGTAGTTTAAAGAACTAACGGTTGACATTTCTGTTTGTAACGTTAAGTTTTTGTGTTCTTAATACGTTTTATTATTTGCGAGATTAATTTGAATATAGTAAAGTGAAGCACAATCTTATTTTGATGTCGAGTATAAGATGAGGTCAGTGTCTAACCTCAAACTTTGGGTACTTAGTGTTATGATTAGGTCTAGCATTCCAATTATCTCAACATTTGTTCAAAACTGCTTATTGCTAGTCTACTTGAAAAAAAAAAGGAAATCAGTCGGCTTTGACTTTACTTTGTTTTTGTGATAAAAATGATATCGTACAATTTGATGATTACAGTTCAACATGGTGAGTCAGAACGAGCTGCCGGCCTGCAAGTTGTTGATGTCATGCCCGGTGGCGTAGCAGGTGTCGCTACTGCCTACCGTGAACACGTGGTGCAGCATGTGGTGTGGACACGTTGTTAATCCGCTGAGCAGTTCACATTTTTGTTGGGCTATTTGAGGTCTGAGCTAATTGGTGAAACTAATGTTGTTGTAGCCATCGAGGGTTTATTCCCTTTCGATCCCTTTCGATTCTATAGATTCTATAGAGAAAAATTGAGGAAGAAATGCAAAATTGAAACTAAATTAGACATCAATGTTACAGTTACGCAAGTTTAAAATAAACAAGTTTTATTAAACGCATTGAGATCGGTTATAATAATTTCTGAAGGGTGATGATGATGGTCATGATGGTGGTCATGATGATGGTCATGATGGTGGTCATGATGGTGGTCATGATGGTGGTCATGATGATGGTCATGGTGGTGGTCATGATGGTGATCATTGTGGTGATCGTGGTGATGATCATGATGGTGGTTATGGTGATGATCATGTTAGTGGTCATGATGATGATGGTGGTGATAGTCATTTCTCATTATTCGGGATGTCCATAGTTTCAATTTGACTACTTTAGTTTAATTAAAGTTGTGGATTATAATTATTGGAATTGGTCATTTAGTTTGCAATCGTAGAATGAAACATTTTACATTCAGTTTGGTTACCTTTTCTCAGACTGCATACACCATTTTATCATTCGTAATCGTAGGTGTAAAATCGGATCTATTTTTCCGTCTCCGTGCGGCCACGATTGTGGGTGGCATGCGTTTGGTTTGATGGTGTAATCGGTCGATGTGTTTTTGGATTGGTTACCGGATGGAGGTAGACCAATTTTGTTGTTGCTGGATGGAAGCAACTGTGGTTTTGGTTACCGGATGGAGGTAGACCAACTTTAGAGTACTGTAACCCATTTGTTGGTTTGTTGAAGTGTTTCATTTGACTATTGTTGAACTATGTCTGTTACTGGCTAGTAAAGTAGTAAGTACATAGACTGACTAGTCTATTCGAATGTTAATGAAGTTGATTTTAATTCCCTGGGTTGATTAAACGAGTACCTAAATAATTTTTAAATTTAATGAATTCAAATCATCACTCATGTGAGCTTTCAATGGACCGAGAGCAAGTCCGAGGGATTGAGCGTGATCTAATAATCGCATCAGAAGTTCCGAAGCATGTAAAATGTGCACGTGGACTGCTTTTTATGTGCAGTATACTCTTTGCGAGGAGTAGCACTTACGCGGCTGAGATGGTTCTAACTTCTGAAAGGTTATTGGATCCTAACAATCCGATGGACAAAAATGAAATCTGGTGGTTATGGTGTAACCTGGTTGAGTAATTTACGTTTTTGTTTGAGTCGTGAGGTTGACTCATTTGAATCATTCATTAATTGAGATCATTTTGACTTATCATTTTGGTAATGCCACAAAAAAAAAAAAAAAGTTATTGTTGTTAAACGGGATGAAGTGACTATGTCACAATGTGAGTTTACGATGGACATAAACGTGACTTGGGTTCCTTAATTTTGATTTTACTGGTAACTAAAACTGAACTGGTGGCACTATCAAAATTGTCTAACAAATTGAAGTTCATGATGATTGAATACAGATAACATTTTGTTGTTAATTAAAATGCTAGAAAGGCAAGTACCAATTGAAGTAGATGAAGATTGTTGTGGTATGAAGGATGAGGTTCTCAGTTCGGTTGGTCGACCGTACCAGAGGCTTGATCGTAGCCGTAGCCCGTTAGAAGTCGGTATCTACCTTTGAGTAGTCCGTGGGTACGCGGTGCGCGATAAGCTCTGGCGGAGGTCGGGTCTTGTAGAGACCGTAGAGTCATAGGGTTGACTCGGCGATCCCTTGGGGATGCGCGTAGTGTGGTTATGTGATAACCAATAGGCCACGAATGAGAGACCTGCTTCCGAAAGTTTGCCGTCATGTGTTTTACGTAAAAGGTGGCTATGAAAGCCAGGTGGTACTTGTCTGGTCTTGCATTTAAATTGGTGGTAATGAATTGACTTTAAGTGATCCTAAATTCAGTGGCAAAGAATAAAATTATTTTCCTTGAGTTGAGTTGATTTTACGTAGACAGATAATTTGGTCAGGAGTAACCGAGTGGTGACAAAGATTACTGATGTACGTGTTTGTTTCAGATACAAGCGAGGACGCTTGTCTTGTCAGTATGGCCGTGTCGGAGATATGAGTTACTAAATCTAGAAAACGATAAGCAATGTTTTGCTTGGAGTGGTCTTTGCTTGGTCCATGCAGGTTTGCAGGTAGATGATACCAACCTATGAACAGGTGGCTGGTGACCTGACAGTATAAAAGGTCACTACTGCAGTGTTCATCAATTCATTCCCGTGTTAGACATAGAACGATTCACTCTTGTCTTGTTATGTGAAGGGTTTACATTCTTACGAAGGAAGTTATTTCTATGGGGTATGCATCTATGCATGGACGCAAGCTTAGAACTCTCCATTCGTTTTCTACTACTGCGTAGATGCGTAGATACAAGATTCTGAGTACTGTGAGTAACGAGTAACAAAGTAGCTAGGAGGCAGATAACTAAAATCCTACCCCTCTTAGCTCGGCTGTCATAAGAGTTCCCGATAAATTATAAATATTAGATGTCATATACCAAAGAAAAACGACCAAGATCACCTATGTCCGAGGTGGGGATCGAACCCACGTACTCAGCTTTCGCGGCTGATGCCTGTACCCCTCGGCCACTCGGTCTTAGCAACCACCGGTCAAATTTCTCGGGTATATGCAATCCCTTACAAGGCTAGGCGCCTTTGACCATTCTCTAAGGGCAAGCACTAACTACATGCCTGCACCTCCTATTTAGAATACTTTACAGTTTTCTAGAATAGCTAGAGAGAGATGGTGCTGCCATCTATTGAACATATTGTGAAAACACAAATCAAATTATTTATTAACTAAATATTTTGATTTGTACTTTTAATTTTTCTCCAGTAGTCACACTACTTAATACTATATAAATTATAAATATTAGATGTCATATACCAAAGAAAAACGACCAAGATCACCTATGTCCGAGGTGGGGATCGAACCCACGTACTCAGCTTTCGCGGCTGATGCCTGTACCCCTCGGCCACTCGGTCTTAGCAACCACCGGTCAAATTTCTCGGGTATATGCAATCCCTTACAAGGCTAGGCGCCTTTGACCATTCTCTAAGGGCAAGCACTAACTACATGCCTGCACCTCCTATTTAGAATACTTTACAGTTTTCTAGAATAGCTAGAGAGAGATGGTGCTGCCATCTATTGAACATATTGTGAAAACACAAATCAAATTATTTATTAACTAAATATTTTGATTTGTACTTTTAATTTTTCTCCAGTAGTCACACTACTTAATACTATATAAATTATAAATATTAGATGTCATATACCAAAGAAAAACGACCAAGATCACCTATGTCCGAGGTGGGGATCGAACCCACGTACTCAGCTTTCGCGGCTGATGCCTGTACCCCTCGGCCACTCGGTCTTAGCAACCACCGGTCAAATTTCTCGGGTATATGCAATCCCTTACAAGGCTAGGCGCCTTTGACCATTCTCTAAGGGCAAGCACTAACTACATGCCTGCACCTCCTATTTAGAATACTTTACAGTTTTCTAGAATAGCTAGAGAGAGATGGTGCTGCCATCTATTGAACATATTGTGAAAACACAAATCAAATTATTTATTAACTAAATATTTTGATTTGTACTTTTAATTTTTCTCCAGTAGTCACACTACTTAATACTATATAAATTATAAATATTAGATGTCATATACCAAAGAAAAACGACCAAGATCACCTATGTCCGAGGTGGGGATCGAACCCACGTACTCAGCTTTCGCGGCTGATGCCTGTACCCCTCGGCCACTCGGTCTTAGCAACCACCGGTCAAATTTCTCGGGTATATGCAATCCCTTACAAGGCTAGGCGCCTTTGACCATTCTCTAAGGGCAAGCACTAACTACATGCCTGCACCTCCTATTTAGAATACTTTACAGTTTTCTAGAATAGCTAGAGAGAGATGGTGCTGCCATCTATTGAACATATTGTGAAAACACAAATCAAATTATTTATCAACTAAATATTTTGATTTGTACTTTTAATTTTTCTCCAGTAGTCACACTACTTAATACTATATAAATTATAAATATTAGATGTCATATACCAAAGAAAAACGACCAAGATCACCTATGTCCGAGGTGGGGATCGAACCCACGTACTCAGCTTTCGCGGCTGATGCCTGTACCCCTCGGCCACTCGGTCTTAGCAACCACCGGTCAAATTTCTCGGGTATATGCAATCCCTTACAAGGCTAGGCGCCTTTGACCATTCTCTAAGGGCAAGCACTAACTACATGCCTGCACCTCCTATTTAGAATACTTTACAGTTTTCTAGAATAGCTAGAGAGAGATGGTGCTGCCATCTATTGAACATATTGTGAAAACACAAATCAAATTATTTATTAACTAAATATTTTGATTTGTACTTTTAATTTTTCTCCAGTAGTCACACTACTTAATACTATATAAATTATAAATATTAGATGTCATATACCAAAGAAAAACGACCAAGATCACCTATGTCCGAGGTGGGGATCGAACCCACGTACTCAGCTTTCGCGGCTGATGCCTGTACCCCTCGGCCACTCGGTCTTAGCAACCACCGGTCAAATTTCTCGGGTATATGCAATCCCTTACAAGGCTAGGCGCCTTTGACCATTCTCTAAGGGCAAGCACTAACTACATGCCTGCACCTCCTATTTAGAATACTTTACAGTTTTCTAGAATAGCTAGAGAGAGATGGTGCTTGCTAAATTTGACCGGTGGTTGCTAAGACCGAGTGGCCGAGGGGTACAGGCATCAGCCGCGAAAGCTGAGTACGTGGGTTCGATCCCCACCTCGGACATAGGTGATCTTGGTCGTTTTTCTTTGGTATATGACATCTAATATTTATAATTTATATAGTATTAAGTAGTGTGACTACTGGAGAAAAATTAAAAGTACAAATCAAAATATTTAGTTAATAAATAATTTGATTTGTGTTTTCACAATATGTTCAATAGATGGCAGCACCATCTCTCTCTAGCTATTCTAGAAAACTGTAAAGTATTCTAAATAGGAGGTGCAGGCATGTAGTTAGTGCTTGCCCTTAGAGAATGGTCAAAGGCGCCTAGCCTTGTAAGGGATTGCATATACCCGAGAAATTTGACCGGTGGTTGCTAAGACCGAGTGGCCGAGGGGTACAGGCATCAGCCGCGAAAGCTGAGTACGTGGGTTCGATCCCCACCTCGGACATAGGTGATCTTGGTCGTTTTTCTTTGGTATATGACATCTAATATTTATAATTTATATAGTATTAAGTAGTGTGACTACTGGAGAAAAATTAAAAGTACAAATCAAAATATTTAGTTAATAAATAATTTGATTTGTGTTTTCACAATATGTTCAATAGATGGCAGCACCATCTCTCTCTAGCTATTCTAGAAAACTGTAAAGTATTCTAAATAGGAGGTGCAGGCATGTAGTTAGTGCTTGCCCTTAGAGAATGGTCAAAGGCGCCTAGCCTTGTAAGGGATTGCATATACCCGAGAAATTTGACCGGTGGTTGCTAAGACCGAGTGGCCGAGGGGTACAGGCATCAGCCGCGAAAGCTGAGTACGTGGGTTCGATCCCCACCTCGGACATAGGTGATCTTGGTCGTTTTTCTTTGGTATATGACATCTAATATTTATAATATTTTCTTTACTTCGGGTCGGGTGTCTAATTCAAATATTTCAACCTTAGGGTAGCTCATCTGCTATTTATTGGTTGCTACCACACAGCTACCGCACAAATAAAAGTCAACCTCATATAATATAGCTTCATGATTCAAGACAATAAGAAATCGTCTACTCAATACTAAGATATGTGATACCATGTCTTTTATTTTAAGAAAGTCGAGGTTCCTCCACAGGCTTGGATCGCTCGTTAAATGCATGGCTTTATACTCGTATGTAAGGAAACAATAGGCACCATGCTCGACTCAAAACATTTTTATTAAAGTAACTAACTATTTTATTATTTGCTTTATAATAAATAGAAACGCCCAATAAGAAAGGTTTGAACTTTAAACCGATCTACGTTAATTTACGCTAAGTATTCGCTATTAATTAAGTACCTATTGTGTTTATGTTAAAGCTTGTATGGCCCATATATAGGAACTACCTACCTACATAATTTCAGGCAGTTGTACAAGAAACGTTTCACGAGCGATGTTCCAAGAACACTAAAACTTGAAGTACCTATGTAAATACGGTAAGCTTTTAAAATCTCCAGCAGTTTTAGTACTTTGGCACTTTAACTAATTTGCTACGTAGGTACGATTTTCCGCCCGTCGTATTGTTAAGTATTTCCAAGGAGCTTTAAGACTTTTGGTAACTTTGTATTGAATACTGATGCAAATGTTATTATTGTATGACACATCCGCACATGAATACAGACTTGTATTAAATCCATATTTGAATCGCCGCGTATGCATCAACGTCCCATGACGCGCCGACTTTCTTGAGTTAAATGCATAGTTTACGCGCGCTAAGGTGTCATCTATGAGTGGAAAGTCAAAGTTTTCCTCAGCATGATAGAGACAATGAGACTTAGGGAAACAGAGCGTTGTTCGTGTGCGCCCGCGCGTTGTAAAAGTAACAGCACGAATACTCCGGGTGAAACTCGGCTGAACTGATTGCGCCGAGAGTGTTCAGCACAGTGCGAGTTGATACCACGTCACATTCTTACGTTGCGAGCAATTATTCAATAAGACTTCACTTGCATCAGTCGTTGGGGCTAATATTGAGATTTGGCGTGAATACGTGTTCAGTGTTTTAAAGTCACACGCGTATATATGACATTGCAATAAGCTGAAAGTGATTACTAGTAAATAGTGTTGATTTTGATGTTGCCGATTGGACTTACCCCCGTATCGTATGCAAGAACTAATTTCACTCAAATAGGTTCTGTAATAGGAGTAAATATTATATGCTTGGCATATCGAGTCCGGCTCGAAGGTCCATCAACTCATTTAATATAGCATACATAGTAATAGGAACACTAAATCGTGATCAGACCAAACATAAATATCCTGATCAGCGTGCTTACCGACGTCGATAAGATCTATTGGAATTGATAGAAGACATCGAAGATGGCTTTAAATCGATTGTACCTGCCTGAAGTACCCATCTCTTGTGCACATAAGCATGTACACATTCGGTCTCCATTGCACCTTTGGGGTGACTATTGAAACCCCGTCCATCCTTTAACGGCGATAATACACTTTTTCTTTAAAAAATCTGCTTAAATACATAGGATAGGTACCTACTGATTTCAAATAAATATTTCGAATGTTTATAGGATAGATGGAATTCATTTTGATATAAAATTGTACCCTTCGGCCGCGTACGAAACCGGAGATTCGTAACCAATTGCGACAGAAGAAATAATCTACTTTTTACGATACTAGTTGCAACTCAAGGCTTTTTTTTACTCAAACGAAACCACGTAATTCTTTCGTAACTGGTTTCGAGCGACAATTTTTATGTTTTTTCCGAAACTAGTTTCGAACGAGGGTACGCGGGATAGTCAGGAACGAACACTCATTGTAAATAATGAATATGTATAATTGTATATTCTATGTCTCTTAATATCTATGGTGTATGTGCATTTAACTTGGTTGTTTTTTTTAATAAATAAAATACCGTTAAAACTGGTATATGTTATGTATTTGTCTTTACATGTTATTAATTAACAATTCGTCACAATGTAGAGTTCTTTCATAACAATTTATGAATAAAAAAGAAAAGATGAGGCAATACAGTTAATTTTCAGCAACGCTTGTCTCATAAGACGAACTATGTCTTGAGTATGCACTCTATTAAAATCTTCTACAATGTCTGAAGCTTCGATCAACTCTTCCCAAGCACCTGTTTCTAAATGCTCCCGGCACACACGTGTACGCTGAGGAATATAGAAATCGAAATCACATAAAAGTTTTATTCTTATCATGTTTGGTATTTCCCGCAGCGACAGAATGTTGCATCTTTAAAAAATACATTTTTCAATGTTTTCCGGCGCTCTGATAATTGTCAACGGCTCGCCGACTGGGTTCATTTCGAAATTCATAGTATCCAGTTCTTGCTACTTTTATTTTCACGATAATTGAGACTTCCTTTTACGAAAATCTAACACGAGAAAAGATTCCTGCCGTAATCTATAATGGTTCTAATAATAGAAGCACGTCATTGTTGACATATACCGTACCATAGATATAATTGATATACAGGGTTATTTTTTCACCAGTACAAAAAATCAACATACGTAATAGTAGTCCAAGTTACAGAATACTAGCATTTTTTGTTACTACCCCTTTAGAACAAAAAAACTAAAATACCGATGTTTGAAGTTATCCGCAAACCTAATAAGAAAATTGGACGCATTACGCATTATCAATGTACATAACTAGCAAAACACACGAACTGGCAACTGTTTGTTTACAACGTCATCGCACGTGGCATGGCGGCTTAGAAAAGCGGCAATGATAATCAACTTATGATTATGACTTGGCAAAAAAATCTTACTTGATCCCAAATCTTCCTTCATACTTGCACTAAGGACGGAAACTTTCTTCATTGAGGCGTATTTAAACACTTGAAATCAACTTTATGCACAATGATTGGAATAAAAAAAACATACCTGATTAATGGAGTCCATTTCTCATACTAATTAATTAATTCACATACTTAAGCAAGTGTTCAAAATGTTGGCCGTGGCTATCTAAACACGCTCTTGCCCGTTTTTGAATGTTTCCTTCGATATTTCCCAACACAAGTCTGTAGTTCTCACTTTTAAGTTCATCAAATGCACTTATTATTAGATTTTTTAAGTCTTTTAAATTTTGGGCCTACCCTCACCCCACAAAAACAGTCACACGGGGTCAAATCTGTTGACCTGGCTGGCCATAGCTATAACACTGGCATTTTCCAGGCGGGGCACACTTTCTTCAGCGTATAGCCGCTGGGCTGCCACTGCATTTTCCCCAATGAGAAAATAACTACGAACCATTTCGTACGAGCAATTTCCGACTGAAGGTAGTACGATGCGGCGCGTGCGCACATACCTACGTCAACCGTGATACTGACCGTCCCTGACCTAGTCACCGAGATTGAGGTAACTGCTATGTTGCCAACTCGTGCGCAGGTCGCTCACCCCTTTCCGCCGCCCTCTGCGTTCCGCACCCCGTTGACGTCTTATCATTAGTAGGCCCATTATTTTGCATTTGCATGAAGGATAAATTAATAATAAATGAAAAAAAAATTCAATTTTATTTGATAAATGTAATCTATTATCGATACCAAATATGTGGGAAAATTTATTATACCGGTGAAAAAATAACCCTGTATGTCACAGTATAGAGATTCAGACTTTTTTTTACAAGTAAAAAAGTCCAGCGAATCAGTGATATTAAAAAAGTATTTACTATTTTAATATTTTTATTTAGTCCATCAATTTATATCATAACGTATGTGTAATCACAGTCAGAAAAAAAAATACATTCTCGAATTGGGCTAGTAATTACTTAAACACACGATCAAACAGCAAAGCTTTGCCTTTGGTAAAGAAAACATCTACGCTTAAATAGCTTAACTAAAAACAGAACAAAAGTAAAAAAAAATTAAAATCGAAAAGGAGCTATCAATTCTATACAATGACCCACCGATATTTCGTTTCGGTTTAGTTGTGCAATTGATTGCTTTATTTCAGCCTCGATCTCTTGGTACTCCTTTGACATTTTCGTTTGTTTCTTAAATATGTTGAATAATTTGGTTTCTTTGGATAATATATCAAGCAGTTGTGCTAGCGTCGGATTCTTTCGCCCAATAAATCTATTTAAACGGCTGTGCCAACCTTCGACATTATTTGTTGTTCTTATTTTTTCCTCAGAACAATTACAGACTCTAACAAAGTCAGTTTTTTTTATCCATTGCTTATTGAAATATTCATTAAATTTCTTTACGTCACCCCCATTTGGACTTTTACACATCACATAAGCTATACCTATTTGAATGTACTCTTTTGGCAATCGAGCAAGGCTAGCACATCTTGCTACGTGCCTTCTTTTGACCCTTGTAGTAATCTTCAAGAATTTGGCTTTTCTGAACAAACACCTGTTAAGGTGATAGAAACATCCCTTGATGACCACAGAAGGAAAGACTTTTCGAATTGCTTTCATTGGTGCTATTTCAAAGTCAACGGTAATTTTTTCTGGTTGCCAGTCTTTGAATTGAGATTGTATTAATCTAAATACAATGGTGTAAGTTTCAAATTTTTTATCAGGAAGTAAGCAATAAATCAATGGTATTATATTTGATGTATGCCCATCAACTCCGTGAATGGTGTATAATTGTTTGAAGCCTTTAGGGCTCGAACTAAACGTACCATCGCCCAAAATATGCATAAATCTTCCTTTTTTGATTAATGGTACAATTTTTTTACTGCAAAACAGCAAAATTTTTTTATCGTCATCCTCATATTCAGCCAGCAGGAATGTTTTGAATTTTTCAGGTATTGTGGCTTATTTACATGATGTAAATCGTAATTTAGGTGCTCCAAGAACCCTATTCCTTTCATTATAAAGCCCAGTCTTAACGTTTTGAAAACTGTCAAGTCCTTCATCCTCCAAATTAAATACCATGTCTTCGTATTGTTTCTGAATACTCTCGAAATTATGAGAACAGTTCCTCTTCAAAGTATCCAGTTCTTTCAGAATCTTATTGTTACAAAAATCTTCTTTACAGGTGTCAATATGAATTTTAGTTTTCACCACTTCATTCCTGTTATTGAGAGAGACACTGCCTTTACAACCCAGGCTACTATTATTAAAACAAAGCCAAAAAGTGCCACCGTTTGCGTAGAATTTCTTTCTATGATATCTACGACCATTATTCAATAATGATCTCCCACCCCTCTTTGTGGAAATGAAGTCTAATTCCATATTAATTATGTTTGTTCCGTCCTCTTATTTATCTTCACTTTACTTTAACTGTAATCAGCTAAAGGTTTTGTAGATTAAATATCAGAATTAAACTACATAAATGCACATTCAACACAGGCAATTGACATCGATAAAGAAATAAACGAGACATTGACAGTATAACCGGCCAACAATCTAGAGAGGGTTTAATGCTATCAATATCTAAAGAGGTTCTGATATCATTTTGAAAGTCTATTTTAGTTCCGTATTAAGAATGTAAAGTACGCTTACGTAATTCATTATTTCTATAGAAATTCCTACGTCGATACTAGTAACGTGTAAGGAAAAAAACCTATTGCTTAGTAACTAGTATCGTAAAAAGTAGATTATTTCTTCTATCGCAATTGGTTTCGAATCTCCGGTGTCGTACGCGGCCGAAGGGAAATTGTATTGGAGTTTCCCTTATTTCATCGTTCGAACCAAAAAAACATGTATCTAATTTTATCCTCCGGTAACTTTGAAGATATAAAAATAGCAAATTATGATAAAAAAAGCCCATTTTACCAAGGTTGGAAGGAAGACTTTTTAAAAGCTCTAAAAGTTTGTCTTTACGAACTAATCTATAAAGATATTTTCACCTCAGCAGCTCGAAAAGACTTCTTTTGATTTGCGAAATCAGTGAGCAAAGTGCGATTTTGCTCACTGAGTGAATGTTGTTTTCCATGACGTTTAGACTTCAACTTTTTCTTTTGTTTCTTTCACTTGTTAGTAAAAAGACAGAGATGAAAAATGTTACGTTATAAATTGTCATAATATGCATTTTTTTTTCGTTCATGGCATCCTAGCGTATTCAGCCAGTTGTATTAGACGACGCGTTTTATCGGACCCGATTCCTTGTATCCGAACGGCATATGGCCCCTACCACTAAGCATACATAACATCGGCGTCCGTCATTCCACCTCTCTATCGCTCTTATATATAAGTGTGACAGAGAGAAAGACAGCCGTTTTAAAACGGACGGATATCGTGGTACTAGGCGAGTCAGAATCGCGTTCAGAAACTCGACACGAGTTCATTTCTAAATAATTATAACTGTTTTATAAAATTTTATGAGCTTTCATTTTTTTAGTAGTTATAATTATGTACTTTCTGTTACAAACATAATGGTAAAACAAAAACAAAAAATAACGGGATGGCACGTATAAATGTTTAATAACATATTTTCCTTTTCTCCATGCTGAGGTGAAAAGTTGTATGTACAACTTGAGAGCAAAGTTATTTGAATCTCGTGTCTTTCGAGTCTCTCGCTACGCTCAAGATTCTATTACAGAATCACTCGCTACGCTCGTGATTCTATAAAAGAATCTTTCGCTTGCTCAAGTCTCAAAACTGACACTCGCATCAAATACGTACTTTGCTCTCATGTTGTACAAATAACTATATTTAAATTTTTGTTTAATTGGATGATCAATGCGGGAGAATTCCTATAAAGGTACATCACGTTTTGTGTAACGATCGAATTTCGTAGAGTAGGCGGTTAGAATAGCGAATGCTCGTTTGGTTTGAATGCACCTTAATCTGATAATTTTACAAAGAATTGCACTTATCCTGTAAATATTTTTTATAAAAACGTTACCCGATCCGTATCGAATCCGTATCCGTAATGAACATGCCAAATAAATATGCGGGTGGGCAGTGAGGCATATAAAACGTGAGGCGGTCTAATAATTACTTATTATTATTATATTTATTATCTATTACATGATATAATATTACATTATATCACACGATATCTTCTATACTGAACTAAATCTGTATGTAAGACATGTAGCTATGTGGATTAATATACTTCGGTCAGTGAAACTTAACTGTAATAATTTTAAATTTCAATGTCGTGAGTTTAATACGTTAAATATCTATCTATGAAGTAAAATAGGTTTCAATTTTAAATGACATACAGGTAATGAAATACCCTAAATTGATTTATGAGATCAATAAATCAGAGAAATATGTAGTATAGAGAGAGTAAATATGTAACCTATATGTTGTTGTTGTTGTATTCTGGCCATTTTTTCCGCAACTCGTAAAATATGCACATTACTATTTTGCGTGGTCCCAACGCTGGCTCAGTACTTGTTGGGGACTTCACATACACCCTTGAATTTCTTCGCAGATGTATGCAGGTTTCCTCACGATTCCATCACCGCACTTGTGAAAATCAAATGATATTTCGTAATTTTCGTACATAAGTTTTTTTTTGATAAACTCATTGGTACGAGCCGGGGATTGAACCCACGACCGCTGCGTAGTAGCCGTGCGTTTATAGTACCTCTATTACTCGTACCTCATTCTCATGCTGCTCTATCTATCAATGCTCAATTGTTCCTGCTTCGCGGCTTTCAGATTGCGATGCCTAATATTTTTATCTTCTATAGAACTCAATGTAGTCAATATATCTGTCACTTTTACTGACTCGGGAATCTATTTTGTTCGTTTCTTGAGCGAGAAAATACTGAAAATAGTCACTAGCTCATCGCATAACTCGTCTTTGGTGGGACCATTATTTATGATTAACAAAAGAACAATAGATAAAGTAAACTAGGTAGGCACTTAGTTCGTAATTCATATTCTAATAGATAAATAAAGTTTCTCGTATTGATGGATATGGAAGCTACCTACCATTGTTTTGTACTTATTCGGAAATACGAAGATTGTCGAATTACAAGAAGAATCCCATCATCACCATCAGACCAACATCAACTTTTTGCTAACGGGACCACTCTGTGGGTTATACCCGTTCGATATATAAAAAAATGTGATATCTGTTGATGATACTCGGAGATATCGTATGTAACATACATACGAAAAAAATAAATCGCCTCAAGAAATTTAAGAACCTCCTCCTTTTTTGAAGTCGTTTAAAAACACTGTTGTATCTCCGTGAATGGCACATCCCAAGAGTCCCAACCTTCTCTTTTGTTCTGTTCTGACAGTCCCACCATCATCTTGAAAATTGTATAATTCATCGTACCTTTCGAGCTATTAGACTATGGAAATCACTCCCTCTTGAATGAAGGCGTGCTAAATCTATTGCATCCTTCAAAACATTATTTAAGAAACTGTCCTTACATTGTTACATATTCCTTAGCATCATAGTTACCTTTCTCATTTAGGCATGGCACCACCTACCTACTGTCAACTTCTACTTTCTTGTCTCCACTACCCAAAGGTTGTTTAGAAGAGATCGCTCTTTAGCGGTAACGCCGCCACGTTTACCTTTGTCTAACGTGCCTTTTATAACATAAACTATTTGTTCTGTATTTGTCTTTGAGGTGCAGTATTAAGGTGCATGCAGACCAAAAGAGCAGCTGTTCTATCCCCCACTCTACGAAATCAACGAATCACGTTTCGTGTAACGATCGAATTTCGTGGAGTAGGGGGATAGAACAGCGAATGCTCTTTTGGCCTGCATGGACCTTTAGATACTGCATGTATTGTATTGATTACTTATTAACGTAGCGTCAATGATTCACCCAGCTTGCAAGCAGCTCAATTAGTCTTAATACTGAACCTTTCTTATAAAAATATAACTATCTATAAATAATCGCCCTACGTCAATTTCTGTGGATATGTAAACAAAGCTTCCACTTAACTTCTTACCTATCAAAAATCAGGACTGTTCGATTTCAAGCAGTATCCTAATAGATGTACTACTTAGGTATCTTATAATTATAGGTACCCTGCCCGATATTAAAACAACATAAAACTGAGTAATAAAACATTATTATACAAGAAGAGACTTTATTACGCTTTCAAGTAAAAAAGCTAAAACTCTAGTGACCGATTTATGATGTAACTCGTATGTATTTACCTATTTAGAACACTCAAAATTACACGTAATTACGAGTAACTATCTCATTGTTCACATGTTATACGCACATAGTGATTATTTGGCAGGTGGATACACGCCTGCTTGCGTAAAACGTTCGTTTATCACATACTTTTAATAGGATGTACCTATATTACGTATGCGAAGTACTACCCATACCTATTTTCAAAGCCCGGAAAATCCATAGCAAAACAAAATACTGTCGCAATGAAGAGAAACATTTTATTATCGATATCGAGTAAGTTTATAAGTATATCAACCACGTCCGTTTCAAGCCATTTTAAGATACAAATAATAATTATCTACAGAGACACAACTTATATTTTATCGCTGTCATGTCATACGCAATAAAATTACAATAACGACATTCAATTTAATTTTCTGAAGTGTCTATTATTTCAATGAGATTGATTACCTCTTTGTCACCCGACTACGGCCAAGCCAAAATGGAGGGGTTATTACTTAATACGAAATATGTATAAGTAAAGTTGATAATATAGCTACGTTGCACTTTAGATGAAATAACAAATAACACATATAAAACAAACCCTTAACTTACCTCTTCTTTTGCGTTTGGCTTGAATGATTATAAAAAATAATGTAGGTAGTAGGTACCTAATCATATCGCTATGATTTTTTTAGACAAAACTTACTCGATATCGATAAAAAAATGTTTCTCACCCTATTTTGATTGCGTCAGTCTTTTGTTTTGCTTTGGATTTTCCGGGCTCTGCTTATTTTAACCTTTTGAACGCCTTCCCTGTCACATTCAAATTAAAACCTACACGCCAGGACCTTGGCTAACGAATATTAGCTATATTTTGTCAAGAGACAATTGCTTTGACAGCGTCCGTCATGACGACCCCTTTAGGTGATGCTGGCGTGGTAGGCACGACAACACTTGACACCTTTAGAAGTTCTTAGCGTTCAAAAGGTTAATTTAATAACTACTCGTGACATGGAAGATACTTGGCCATTCCTGTAAAAGCCAATATTTTTTTATGTGATATTAAAGATGTAACAAGGATCATAGAATAGACTACTTGACCCATTTTTAAAGTTTGTCTTATATTTTTAATCAATATCTGATTAACGGAAAAAATATATATTTTTTCACGAAAACCGCAAAATTATAACTTAAAATTTAAACTTTCGTTAGGTACCGGGCGAAAACGATACTAGCCATGTCAATGCTTAGATTATCTGTGGTGTGACGTCACTCAAACCGAAAACAAACATTTGACATGTCACTTATGTTATGTCAATGTCACAGCAAACCTACATGCCTACATGTCCATGGCAAATTTCACTCGTATAAGATTCGACATTTAAGTTAGTTTAAGATCCTATGACGTCACATGGCCGACACCGTTTTCAGAGTACGAAATAAAAAAAAATAAAACAAATTTTTCAATAAAAAATATGTACAGTCAAGTGCAAAAATAAGTATCGAAAGAATCCGTTCATAAATATGTTACGACGTTCTTATTACACAGAATTAGAGTGCACTGGGTGGGACATATTTTTGAACGTTTTTGTATACCCCTTATTTTGTCTTCGACTGTACCCATCAAACACTTTTAACCCTCTAATGCATATGAAGCCAAATATGGTTTCATTGGTTTTGGACTCTATTGACTGCTGTTAGGGTTCAAATTTGAAATGCATTTTTGCCTGTCTTATGCATTAGAGGGTTAATACCCCTTAATCGAAAAATATTGATCTTTTCAATAAATACTACAGAAAATAATATTTTTTTGCACTAAATTTGATATGAGTCAAGTAGCCTATTTATACACGGTGCCTCGCGAGGAAACCACATAATTTTAACTATGCATTCTAGACATCAAAATAAACAAAAAATATTATGAGACCAAATGTCAAATTCCACAATTTTTTTAGACTTTTTGAATACTTTTTAACATTTCCAATACTTTTTATCATAACAACAATTTGTTAAAACAATTTTTTTTTAATGTTTTTTTTTAGGGACAGGTTTTTTCGTCAAGTCTATTCTTTATTTTTTGTGTCAAGTCTTTTGTGTTTTTTGTGTTCAGACAAAAGGTGTCGTAATATTAGAACACATTGTGGCAGCATTGTAATCAAAAAGAAGTTTTATGACGAGTTACGTCGAAAAACTTTTTCCGAAAAAAGGTTAATTATCTTTGGAACCAAGCCGAATCCAGGAAATTTTATATAACATGAAATACTCTAAATATGCTCAGGAATTCAGCATTAAAATTATGTGGGTTCCTCGCGAGGCACCGTGTATAGACTGTATAGGTGATAAAGACCCGTCTCAAATAAATTAGAATACCTATCCCGCTCAATTGCGTCATTTACACATCTCGATTCCATTCGATAGTAATCGGCTATTTGACTCTGGCTTGCAATGCCTAATTGGTAATTATAGAGCAGTTAATGTTCCTTGTTACGTGAGGTTATGTAGTTAATAGGTACGAATCGTGTTCCAAATCCACTAATGGGTATTGTTCAATAATT